>JXTC01000329.1:338702-354861 GCA_002914845.1 Trema orientale
GTTTTACTCTTTTTCCTTCTTGAGCAGTTTCCTGTTCACATAGTAACCAAGTATGTATGACTGATCAGGACTGAGAGAGTTCATCGAATTATCCGTAGAATACAACCTTTCTTCATATGTATCATTCTCTCTATGTTCTCATTGTACCATTTAATTTTATTAAAAGTGACCATGACGTTGGGTTGAGTTAGCTAGGTCTCCACAACTTGCAGCTGGTGTTCTATCTAGCCTGCCAACAAGAAATTTATTGCTCGTTATTAAGTTCACAGTGTGTGAACTCAGCATCTATTTAGGATTTAGGTAATTTAAAGCAGGATCCATATAGTAAACGGTTTAGCTGAAAAAAAAAATAAAGACCGTTTTAGTTCACATTATTCAATCCTAGAATTACTTGATCATGCGTTATGGCTCATATTTAGAGCGCAACTCGCCTTCTTTCTAATTTTTCTGAACTAGCTTCTTAATTATTTGCGTTCAACGTAATAGATTAAGGCTAAGTTTTACTTGTTACTTAAATAACCGATTTCATTTAGTCTCCATATTTTCTAATGATATACAAAATCAGTATCTCCTCAAACAAACAGAGGATATAAATATATAGGATAGTGCTCGAAATCTCACTTCATCTATAACTTTTATAATACCAATTGATATGATAGATGGTTATAAATGTTTAATTGGTAAATTAAAGTTTATTACAAATAGATTGAATACAATTCGCTAATTAGTCATTAACAAATCATATGACACATCAGGTGCTATTAAAATGGTATTAAAATGGTGGAATATAAAGTAACATATACTTAGCATTATCCTAATATATAAGAGGCTATTCCCTCTCCCTCTCTCTCTCTCTTTTTCCCAAACACATGAGAAACCTCTAGCTAGCTACGGTGTGAAACAAGAACTACTGGAATATCATAATGGCCTCTAAAGAGGATGGCTTCCGTACGTACAAGATGGGTCTTGAGTCTTGACCCTTTCAGTTGTGGTAGGAGAAGTGGAGTCCAACCTGACACTTTGATTGACGTCTCAAACAGCACCCAAGCAACTCACAATTTTGACTATACAAAACACGCAGATTTTCCTCAATTGAATCAAATTGAAAAAGTACTACCAATTCCATTTTTATATGCTCATCATAGTTGTTATTGATGTTATTTTAATTATGTTACATTTAAGTGCATTTATTTGTCTTTCGAGTTAGTGTATATAGTACTTAATAATCTTCAAATATATGAGAAACATATTTGTTTTTTTATAATGTTTACAATTGAAAATATATAGTGTGACAAGTATAGTTTTCGGACTTCGTAGTATTTAACATGCTTCATTTTTTGTAATTGATGATGAATAAGCCCAAAGACTTGTTTTAGCAAAGCCGTACCAAACCTTATATTATCTGCAACAGAGGAAAAAAAAAGAGTCCCAACATGTGGTTGCTGATTACCTTTTTCTCTCACTCGATGTTTTAATTCCAAAAGGCGCAATTTGAAAATTCTATCTGAGGGAACTGAATATATTTACATACATATAAATAAATGAAAGAAACCGTGTGGGAAAACCCCACAAACTAAGTCCAACTAAGCAACGTCGACGCGTGGACCTTGTTTTGTTTTGAAGTCTATAAATGGAGGACAGTTTGAGAAATATTCCATCTGAATCTAACTAATGGACACCTTTTAATTAGTGTCAATTCTTTTTTTTTTTTTGGGAAAAAAATAAGAAGAAAGAACACGATTTTGTTCTCTGTCTAATTTTTCAGTCTTAATTTGATTAATATAAACAATTAAATGTGTTTCTTAGTAAGTCAGTAAGGGTTTGAATATGTGTACATAATAATTAGAGTAGCATCAATTGTGCCAATTAATTGGGGTCTGCAAAAACTTGTACTTTATTTATATTCTTTCATTAATTAATGTGGCTAGCTACTGTATACAAATTTATAAAGTATGTTAAAAGGGAATGTTTGGCCATTTATATATTTTGGGTTTTAAGTCATTCTCTTTTGGTCTGCACGTTGTTGAAACATGTGTGGCCCATGGGTTTGTTGATTAATTTGACTATGTAATGTGTTAAATAACTGTTCTTTCTCTAAATGTCTAATCTGCACTACTGCATACTTAAATAAGCGTGTTTATTATTTTTAAATTTTACGGCATGAGTAAATTAAAACATGGTAATTTAACTATATAGTTTAATTTCATGGAAATATCTTTAATTAATTTCTTAAACCGACCAGAGGAAATTATGAATTAATAACGTCCTGAGTAATGCTACACAAAAAATTTATATCCAAAAGTTACACTCGTTACTATCTATGTTGTTTCGAAATAAGACCGTACACTATATTACACACTAGTGATTAAAAAATATATCACATTATTTAGTGTAATTTTTAAATGTAAATTTTTGCCTTTATCATTAGTCATAACATTATATTACTTCGTTTACACATTATAAATTTTGTGTGGCTGGAACCTTCTAGATAACTGTCCGAAATATATATATATATATTAATAAGAAGCTTCGAAGCAAAATATAGTTCGTTTAACATATTTATTTATTTTCTTTCTTGTAATGGATGTATCATAAATATACATCTATATATATATGGGTACCAATCCAGTAGGTATTTTTTTTGACCAATGAAAATCTAACAAATATATTTTTTTATTGTAAAAAGTAAGAGAGAGAAAAATCATTAATTATGCACGTCTTTTCATACACTTCATTAGAGCCATTGGATCGCCATTAGATGATGATCCAACGGTTCAAAAAAAATACCTACCCATAGGTAAAAAAAAAAAAAAATACCTATTAGATTTACAACTTATATATATATACACGTCTCTATCGATCGTAGTCGAAATCAAAGTTGAGCTAGAATAATCAACTTGACCCTTAAAAACTAGAATTTTAGGCTTTGAGGAAACCTCATTAGCAAAATGATGTACGAGCTAATAAAATAAGAAAATGGAAATTTTTCTTAAGAATATCGATGATAGTCATCATTGTCTCGTTCTTATATTCCACACAAAGTAAAGTTGATATATATATATATATAAAAAACGCACACGAGAGACAAAAACATATATATATTTATAAATATACGTTAGTCATCATTTCGTGATGCATAATCTAATGAATGAACTAAACGTGACGAGAAAAACATGCACACACAATTAATATACACACGTAACTACAAGCTTTTTTTAACTTTTATTTTTTTTATAACATAGTATTGTGGTAATCACATGGCCTTCTAATTAATTTCACATGGCCTTCTAATTAATGTACAGGGTCTAAGTTCAAACTCCTTATCCGAAATAAATAAAAAATCTATTTAAAAAAAGAAGATCATCAATTTCCGTAATGGTAATATTCCACCACAATACCTGGATACTTTCTTTATACACAGTCAATTTCCACAATACATGTATACATGGAGCAAAAAAAATCTATTTAAATTTCACTCCCAGCATGTATTTTGTTTATATACTGGCTCTTCAATATGCCACCTCACATTAACCTAGCTAATAAAAGATGACCAATGTTGGTCTATGTACGTAAATGCATTATTCTACAAAGAGATCGTTATCGAGAGTCTAGAACCCTTATCAGAGGGAGCGAGAGAAACATTTCAAGACTTTGAAAAGAAGGGTACATATTACGCTTAGAAAATTAAGTAATTAATTTAAAGTTCAAAGAGGAAAAACACGTTACAACTACTTCCACAGAACTATATGCCACGTTAAAAGACTCCAATTTTCTTCAAACTCTTACGAAAAGGAGGACACCAAGGCGTAGAAAATAATCCACACGGAAAATACTTCCCCTAATTTTTAGTCTTTTTCGATATATAAAATGTCAAATACAATAATATTAGTGATGTGTGTGTGGTGGGAATTTTTGGCTAAGAATATATTGTGAGTCTCTCATTTTCTTGCTTAGCACGAGCCCTATCGGTTCCTTACCAAACCGGTGGCCCACCATGGGTCCGGAAATGTCGATTTGGGGACTCTACTCAGCTCGGTCCGAGTCGCTTTCAATTTGGCCATATCATCTAGTAGTTGTGCATGGTTGGTTGTAAGAATATGCTGTCTCAATTATGGCAGCATGCAGTTGATCTTATTTATCTCTTAAAAAGGGAGGGAGAAAAAAAAAAAAGAAAGTCGGCATCCGACGAGTTAATTGATGTTTAGATTGGTAAAACTTTTGCCACGTGGCATTCTTTGTATTGGTTACCCTTTTCACATTAACTTCGTTTTAGTTAGAATATTATATATGTTTATGTCGTTCAATATATATTGAAAGAATTCATTTGTGTGGTGGTGAGCGGATGGTGTGGCCCCATTTTTTCATAGGGCTGGAAAAATCGAAGGAAATAGTAAGAGTCATTTATTTTTCATTTTTTATTATTAAATTTCTTATAGTAGAGACTATAAGGGTAACTGCTCAGTAACTTCAACATATTAATTCTAATTCCCATTTTTTGTTGAGTTAAAACATCAATGGAGTTCTTAATGATTCTTATGTGAAAGAATACTCAATGATAATTATTCTAAAAAGAAAAAAAGTACTCAATGATAAAAAGTAATTAATGATTCACTTATTCTCATCTTTTTTATTCTTGTTTTGTTTTCCTTTGAATTTTTTACAATTATGATTACAATGAGTCAACATGTTCTTGACGGAATAAATGAGCAATTCTCGTTTTCTCATTTCGCTCTTATTAAAGTTAGTGTTTAGTTTGGCGAAAGATTTTAATGATCAAGATAGCGAACCGAATATCCTAAGAATCAGCTTGAACATTTTAAAGTTTCTTATTCATTTTTATTAAATTACACATCTGGAACTAATTAATTAAAATAACAACGATATGCTCCCTACAAGAGCGCTCTTATACGTAATCACCTTATTAATCGAATCCAATATGATTTATATACAAAGACATTTGCAATTAAGTATATTATTATAATTCCTATTTCCGAACGTATGAAAGAGCTAGCGAATTAGATTGGTTTTCATACCATTAATCCTTGTAGGTTGGTAATTAAACACTTGAATGATACATATGTTTGACTCGCATGCATGCATTCTGGTTGAGTCAATGGATATATCTTAGCAATTAAATATGCGTCATTATCGTGGAACTTATAAGCATATAGTTGTGATTACCGTTCCACCTCTTGTGTTACTGGAACACATATGACTATTAATATAATAAGATGTCTTGATCAACCTTTAATCATTATACCTGCGGAAAAAATAACGACATATATAAATACTAGTAATTAATATGCATAAAATGGACATTTAATATGGTGGGACAATGACCAAATGTGTAAATTGGTTTAGATTAAACAATTTGCTCAACTCCGTGAATAGTTTTCCCACTCTCTTTACTACTCTCTCATATATCTTAATTTCTTGTACTGTTTGAATATGGATTCTAACAATCATTTGTTATAAGGTAAACTGTAAAAATATATCCCAAAGTTCGGATGTTCTATAATTTAAATTCTGAAATTTGGACTTTGTAAAATAATACACTGAAATTAAGAATTTCTGAAAATTAATACCCGGAGTTGACTTTTTAAATAACCTTAACCAATAAAAGATAATAATATCATCAAAATTAAAAAGAATAATGAGGATTAATCCAGTTTTAGTAGAGATAATTATTATTTTTTTGTTATTAAAATTGGTCAAAAAGACAGTTCAAAATATTAATTTTCAGAAATTTTTAATCTCGGGGTACTATTTTGCAAAATCTAAGTTTTAAGACTTAAATTGCATAATACTCAAACTTAAGGGTATTTTTTTACGGTTCTCTCCATATTATATTATTAGAGTGTGGGATATTTTAGTCGAAACACATGTCAAACACAGTGAGAAATGATATGAGAAAATATCAATATTGTGACAAATTGAAAAGTGAACATGAATTTCCAAAATTTGACTTAAGGCCACCAATATGTCCCGACAGTACCATATTTATAAGAAACTAAAGAAAAACATATAGTAATGTATAGGTTAGCTAATACTTTATCTTATAGTCTTAACATACTCTAGTCAAATATTGAAATTATTAGCAAGTTCATTAGGTTCATTTCACCAAGTATGAAATTATATATCACGTTTATATGCATGAACAAAGGAAAGAACTAATCTTAATCTGCATATATAGGCAATGTTTAGGTCACGTCTCGTGGGAACCGATCAAAGTACTGTTTTTGCATTAGCGGGCTACAAGCCTATACCAAGAAGATCCTAGTATGTCGGGGACAAAGTGATCATATTTCATGGTTTTTAATTGTTTATTTTATATTAAAAAAAAAACAAACATTACTAATTAATTATCTGGTACAAATTAGCATCATCAGACCAATATTAGCTTATAATCCACGAAAATTAAGAAAAGCTGAACCAATACATTAAATAGTACATTCTTATAAAGGGCCTTCTAATTAGCATCATTTAATTACTAGACAATATGGCGTGTCCCAGCTGTCATAAACTGCCACATTATGTTAAACGAATTTAACTAGCTAGTGTTTTAAGCAGCCTCCTTGGACATCCTTGAAATTAGTATTTATGATGTCATCGATCCCCAGTCTTATGAATAGGAAACACTATTATACATGTATAGTACTACAAGATATTGTTTGAAAATAAACTCTCATTCGTGTTTCTCAAATGACCCGCGTGTCAAATACATACAATTTGAGATATTTAAAATATATGTTGGGTGAAAATTAGTTTTCGAGTCTTTTGCAGTACCGTTGCTCAAGATGAAAATTTTTGACTAGTACTTTAGCCAACAGAAATTTTCTAGATGGAAAGAATGGTCACAATGTCTTATCAATACTAGGGGTTAGCCTAGCCTAATACGTAGGTAACTACGTTTATTCTTATTTGTGTATTTCCATCATATAATAAGGCTCAAAAAAAAAAGGTTCCAGAATTTGAGATTCTTATATATACTTGGATAACAATGCATGGTTGGACATAATTACATAAATAAATTTTGGTAGATTTTTTTTATCTATATATATAAATCGCACGTATATAAGTTTTGGACTGGTTCGTAGATTTTTTTTATCTATATATATAAATCGCACGTATATAAGTTTTGTACTGGTTCATGCATGCATGCATATAGCTCCCGTTATTAATGGTATTAAGGGAAGCTGTATAACCATCACTTTGGTAAACTTTGTACATAAAATTTCTTCCTGAATCACAAGTACTTTCTACAAAAAAATTTCATTTTTTTAATTTGTACGTCTCTCATATTCTAAACATACAATTTCATATATATATATATATATGGGTATAATGGGTCCCAATCCAATTTTTCTCCCTTAAGGGTTAATATAAACGAAATTGAGGATCAAATTCGTTTAAGGTTAGATTGCCCAAGTCATTAAAAATAATTTTAAAAAAACGAAAGAAAACAAATTAACGCTGAACAAGCAAACCGAAAATAAAAGAAAAATAAATACTATATATGGTTGAAGCTGAATTCCGTCATTATTGTTTAAAGAATTCTTATAATAGTTTCGTCGGAAATTTCTGTAATAGTTAATTATTAATGGGAGTAATGGGCTAGTAAATTGTCCTTTATGTATGGCAATTTTAATTTTGAATGAAGTTTAATTAAATATTATCTAAAATTGTGAACGTACAAACTCCACCAAGTGATGTATGCCAGGTATGGGTTTAGATTTTTCCTATATTAAAATTAACTAATAATCTTAGCCTCTTTTATGACCTCAATATCTTGTTCCTTGTCCAAGTATATATATGTACCAGCTACTAATTTTGTAGTTTGTACTTCTTGAATTATTTACCGATAAACTTAAAGTGTCATCAAATTTTTTCAAAGTAGAAAGAATCAATGAAAGAATTGCAAGAAAAATTCTAGCTAGGTATTAATATAATTCCAAATAATAGTTAAAGTAACGTTGGGAGAGTGAGTAGAATTTCTAAAATTTTATAATATATTTGGTTGTATCCGAAGAAGATTTCTCAGCAGTATATTACTATAGAATATTGACGGGGCAAACCACATACGATCCAACATTGACGAGGAAAATAATACTTGCTTAATCATTAACAGTGAATCTTTTATACTTAAATGGTAATTATAGTACGAAGATTGTCGTCTATAGAAAACATATTTTGAGGATTGGTACCATACTACGGATACCACCTCTAACCATATATATATATATTACTTGCCCTTATCGTCAAATTATATCATCTGAATTGGCTTATTCAATTAAAATGTTATATGTTGATACTGAAGTCATTCACACATATATACTGATCGATGTCAAATTAATCAAAGTGACAAATCAACTCTCATATCAATTGAGAAAAGAATAGGAATTATATAGAGTTGGTACACTTAATATTATTGAATTCTGATCAATATTATACGTAATTTTAGAGATACTAACTCTATATTATTTTCTTGTAACATTTTGCGATTTATATAATATATTGGATAATAAATGACATTAATGCTAATAATGCGAACTCTCTGTTAAGATATAGTAGTGGTGGCTTTTATTATCTATTATTTCGGAATCAAGCGGCCCATACACATGTTATACATAATTTATTCTGCATTTTTTTCTTTATTTTTGTAATAGGATTTCCTAATTCTATTGCTTCTATTACGTAGCAAATAATTTATTATAATAAAGAATTTCCTTTCTTTCAAAACAAAAAAATGACATTAATGAAATTTCTACTTATTTCTACTTAATTAATTAGTTAAATTCGGCTAGGGTCTTATAGCAAAACCACCAAATTAATTAATTAAATTTAGCTAGGATCTTATTCTTTGTTTCAAATCAAGCGGTCCATACATATGCTACGCATATTTAGTTCTGTATTATTTTCTTTATTTTATATATAATAGGAAATTTTCTAATTATATTGCTTCTATTATGCAGCAAACAATTTATTATAATAAAGAATTTCCTTTCTTTCAAAACAAAACAAATGACATTAATGGAATTTCTAATTAATTAATTAAATTTAGCTAGGGTCTTATAGAAAAATGACTAAATTTTGGGCCTAATTTAAGTAAATATCCGTTTTTCAAATTATAGCAAAATATCCGGTATATATATTTATATACCAAGTGTATAATATTATATATCAAGCGTAAAAATTTATATGTTCAGTTTAACTGAAATTAATAGATATACGTATCTACCAAGTGTAAAAATATATATATTTGGACATTAAGTTATAAAATTAAAAAAGTAGACATATACTTAATCAAATTTAAAATATTAATTATCCACATTACTTCCTTATTCAGCTATCATATCCAATTTAAATAAGCCCATTTATTATAGAAATTGTATGCGTAGCTCATTATTTTGTGCTCTTTAGGATTACTTTTGGAGGTTGCTTTTAATTTTAATTTTTAAAAGTGATTAGCAAAAAAATACGATAGAGTTAGGAGTTAATTTGGTAAATTTTTACTTTTATTTTAGAATCTAATTGTGTAACACTTATATTAAGCAGAGCATGATTAGAGCTGATACTACAAAGATAATTCTACTTTCATGTACAAATTTCCTAAAATATTATTGTATAGCACATATAATTTATAATTTACTGAACACTTAACTCTTAAACAATACATCAATTTTGTAAATTTAATTTACCAAACCCTTAATTTTTTTTTTCTTCCTCGTAACTACTTCTTACTCCCAATATAACTATAATAGGTTTACAGCACATCTGCAAAACGTACATCACAAATACCAAACCAGCCTAAATATAAAACCAATATATTCGTCATTTGTTTAAAATTGCATTCATAATGTTAATCTCCATACTTAGAAAAGAAAATACTTAAAAGGTGCCATGTAGTAGTTAGCACTATACACTAAAAAAAAAATGTGTACTACTGAACTAGTGTTCACATCTGAATTTTATGGTGCACAATAATATTTTTAAACAAAAAATAAAAAATTTATCAATCAATTTTGTGTTAAGTGTCTTTAATTTCCAAGAGACTGAGTCATTTGACCCACCTCTACGTGCGAGTTAAAAGGGAAAGAAAAAAATAAATAAAAACGAAAAGTCTATTTCTAGAAAAGAAAAGTGATTACAATTTTTTTTTTCTTCTTTTTTTTTTTTTTTTCATTTATAAAGTTAAAGTCGCCGCACCATTTAATAAGATTTCATATAAGTGGATTTCAAACTGTTGACATGTACGTACGTCATCTACGGTTTTTGCTGACCCGTGCTGACTTCACACCCGACCCAGCCTCTCTTCCCGGGTTTTCCCTTCACTCTATTTATACACACACATCTCTCCCCTTATTGTTATTATTCTAACTAAATTCACTCTTCACTACTACTACTATTTCTTCTCTTCACCATTAAAACTCTCTCTCTCTCTCTCTCTCTCTCTCCAAATAGAAAAAAATGGAATTCAAAGCCAAAGTTCCATTAACGCCGCCAAGACTCACAGTCCCCACGCCATTCTCATCATCACAATACTCTCCTAATAATTCCTCCACTACTACTTCCTCTCCAACTCCTAATTCATCTCAACTATCGTCTCCGCCGCCTTCTCAGTCCTCCCCGACTAGTACCACTACCGTCGATCCCTTTCCTCCGCCGCCGCCGCCGCCTCCACCGGCTATCGTTATGAGCCCTTGCGCCGCCTGCAAAATCCTTCGCCGGCGGTGCGTCGACAAATGCGTCTTAGCGCCGTATTTCCCGCCGACCGAGCCTCTCAAGTTCACCATTGCTCATAGAGTCTTTGGTGCTAGCAATATCATAAAGTTCTTGCAGGTAAATTAATTTTAATTTTCCTAGTACTAATGTATAGCTCGCTTGTGATAAAGACACTATTCATATATTAAATATTTAATCTTGTTAATTAGTTTTATAGGACTCCTCATTATAATTAGTTAGTTTTTTTTTTTTTACCTTGTCAATAGTGAAAACAAATTAAGAATTAAATCTTGACTCTATAGTAGTATAGTACTACTTTTGGGGTGAGTTATGTAAATAGGGGGAAGTCATGGGGTTTTGTTTAATAAAAATAAAATAGTGAGAGAATGGTGAAAAAGCCAAAAGGGAGGGTGATGTTATTAATTCAAATGATTGGTATATACTGATCATATGGTCTGCTTTTTCTTTAATTATTTTCTCTGACTTTTCAATTTAAGAAGTAATTATTATTAATTCTGTCTTGCTATGCTTTTTTTTTTAAACTATATAATAGTTCATGTAGTTGAATTGGGATGATTGTTTTTGACATATCGAAGAGACATATCCAATTAGATGAAAGATCTGAAAAAGCATATGGAATTGCTTTTTTAGTTTTTATTACCACATATGGTCGATAGAGTCAAGAGTAGGTGTTTTACTTTAGAATAAAATAAATAGTGTACCATATTGCAAGTCTATTTCAGTTCTGCCCACAACTTACAAATGCTCACACGGGTTCAAATTATCAAAATCTTGTAGAGAAGTTCATATGGCTAAAGTAATTAGTGTAAATATAAATTTCACTAATTAAATACTGATAAATGATTACTTACCACATAAGATGATTTTAAAAAAGTAGGCTAATTGGTAAGGATCCAAGCATTATCCATACAAATAATGTAATATTAATCAAAGACATCCTTCTCTTCTAAGTCTTGAAATTAGATCTAGTAATACTTCTGATTAATTTTAGCCGCAAAATTAAACTACTAAGATTACGTACTTATTCATATATAAAAAATTTCAGGAAATTCCAGAATCTCAAAGAGCAGATGCAGTGAGTAGTATGGTGTATGAAGCAAATGCTAGGATCCGAGACCCTGTGTATGGGTGTGCTGGGGCAATTTGTCAGTTGCAGAAACAAGTGAACGAGCTCCAAGCACAACTGGCCAAGGCACAAGCTGAGCTTGTCAACATGCAGTGCCAACAGGCCAATCTAATAGCTCTAATTTGCATGGACGTGACACAATTGCAAGAGCCCAATTCACAGCAACAGCCGTACGTCGACACAAGTTGTTTTCTAGACGACAACACTTTGGGCACCACTTGGGAGCCTCTTTGGACTTGAGCGTTGAAATTAATACTAGTATCACTAGTTCTTCGTAGACAATATATAATTAAATCACATATATCTTAATTAACCTCTAATTGCGGATATTATGAGACCAAGAAAAAGATACTTAGTTTGGAAAATCTCCAATAAAGTAATATATAATGATTATGATAAATGTTGTTTGGTAACGATATATATCAGGTGAACTTTAATTAAAGGCTGGTTTCCTTAATGATATGAGTACTAGTATATATCTTTAAGTACTTGTAATTTGTAGGAAGAATATGTACAAACATATGGTGGACATGATGAGAAAGCTAATGAAAGGTAAAGCGGGACTAAAGGGGAAGCTGTCTCATTCTATGTTTGTGCTAATTCTTGAATTAGAAGCACTTTTGGTAACCTACTTTTATCTACTGAAACAGTTTCTCATATCTATGTAATATATTATAAGTTCCTTGTCAAACTAGCTCTTGACCAGCTTCGACATATGTTGCTGCCTTCATTAATTCAAGTTAATCCATCATTTATTTTGTTCTTTTTCCTCGTCTATCTCAATTTATATCCAATTAATAATGAATTTCATATCATAATTACGTAGTTTTAAATTTTAAATACTATATTGTTTATTTATTAGTTAAATATGAATTAAGACACTAAAGCTGGACAAAATATTTAACTTATTTGTTAAGAGTTAGCTTGATAGCATTATATATATATATATATATATATATATATATATATATATATGTTTTTCGGTTTTAAGTTTATCTTTTCAAAGTATTACTACTGTAATTAAGTACGTGCTTGTAAATTACTCTTCTTAATTAAATTACATGTGTGGTTCATAACTTAATATCAAGGAACTCCCAGGAAAAAGGAGAAAAGACTAATTATGAGAGGAATAAGTGAAAATGTAACATGCTAAGTTGTGGAAAGAGGAAGGAAAAATAACAAGAAAGACAGAAAGCGACATATATAACGTGGTTAATTATTGCAAATAAGAATATTTTATATTATTTATAGAAGAAATGTCAACATATGCTTTTTAACAATATTTAAAATCCTATATCCAGACTTGACATATATGCGTAGGTAGTTATTTCCAGAGCTATACAAATAACTGTGGAAAGCCTTTGTTCCAAAGTCACACATTCATCGAATAGACAGATTTTGACTGCAAAAACTTCAAATTTAATCGAGCTTTAAAAATGAAAATGAAATGGAAAAATTAATACTTTGACTATACAGACACATATACTGACATTTTAAACGATACGTATATATATATATATATTATAAATAAAATTTCCAGCTTATGAAACATCCTAATTATGAAATAGAGAATAATAGTATACCACATAATACATCATATATGTGCTTTTTAGCATTCTTCGTACGTATAATAACATAAGATCTCTTGGATTAATGAGCCTCAATTATATCATATATCTCAACAGATGAAAATCTTATCATTTTTGTCAAGGAGAAATCTTATCAGCTTTCTTTTCCTACAAAAAAATAAAGAACACGTGTGTTGATGATAATATATTACTTGAGGATTTATACACATACTAAAGCAATGCAGATTAAGGGCTTCTTGGTTGGTGAAGCCTCTAATAATTGTGCATTAATTCATATAATTATTGCACACAAGATTTAACGAATGCATAGATGTACGTACGACTAGTATATGCCGGATATTCTCAATAGAGTACCAAAGATATTATGACAATTAATACCCAAAATATATATTTTTTATTTCAGGAAAACACTATAGCTAACATTTTTTAAGGTAAATATTATAATACTAAACTTAACTATCAATCTAATCTCATAATTAATTATGAGTTATGACTGCCAGTTTTCGTTAATATTTGCCAGCATATAAACGCGTCAAGAGAGTTAACTCATTCTTCAGCTTTTTCACACATTCTCACGTGCATTACACGCTTTGGTACTGATTGATCTTGAAAAGGAAAAGAAAAAGCAAAAGGAAAAGAAGAAGAAGCGGAAGCACAGTGTCGGTATACAGCTCATTATTTCACTTTCTCAGTGTCGACCAAACACATTTTTATATATGTTCTACGCTAAAGCGGGTAGAGAATATTTTCTTTGACAAACGTCTTTTGTTTCATATATTCATAATAAAGTTACTGCATACAATCTAATCATATCCACATAACAAAACGACAACGAAAATTTTCGGTCAAATTAATAAGCTAAATTTCATTTGAAGCCCATTACCACCCTAACCAACCACATATGCATCTTTCAGTACACAATAAAAAACTTTATGTATACACACACCACAAAAAGATGTTATGCTTTTTATGACGTATTATTCATAATATCTATACATACAATATCTAGGAGATTTGAAGTCTAAGTCACATATGGACCCCAATTAGTGTCACATTCACATTCTTTATGTAACAAAATAGTTAACTAATATGTAAAAGTCTTGGACGGGCACCGAACAGTGAGATAGTTTCATCTCGATTATTAATTGCTAATTGTTTGTACTTCGAAGCTCTCCAAATTTGTGTGACAGATGACTGTGAAAACTATCATCCTACTTCACATAAAAAGGGGGGGGGGGGGGAAGAGAGGAAAAAGAAAGAATATATAAACCATGCATCCTATCAAAACCGTTGTTAAGATGGAAAGAAGGTCAAGCCACGTGCAGAACATTCCAAGGTATCACGTACCTTGAATTAATTAGTACTGCTCATCTATATATTTATATGCATAAATATGCGTACATGACAATATATCAAGATAATTATATAATACGTATATATAAGGGGATTAGTTAAGTTCATGCAGATTGGTTTTTCCAACTTATATATAGGATCGTTCTATGCAAAACCAGTACTTGGCATAATATATCTTATAAGAAGAAAATGCATGAACATAAGTATAATTATATACTCAAAATATATGTAACGTTAATACAGGGTTTTAATTTACTATATAAAAATGTATACACACTAGTCGATACAATATATGTTTTATTATAAATCAATTTTACTTTGGCCTTTTAGATTATTATCTCTCTGAATCATAAATGCATGAGCATAGGCGATAAATAGTCTAAGACCATTGTCATAAGGTGATTTTTTTAATATATTTTTTCAACTTAATTCAGCCAAAGTGGTAATTTTACAGAATTAATTTGTACGAAATTCGTGGTGATCGGTACCCTGTAATTGCCAAGGGACATCGATGCACACTACTAAAAAAGGCACCATCTAGTGACAACTTTTTAATCATATCATTTTTTTGTGATCAGTAGTGACAGTTAGTCACAACTAAAAATATATATTAAAAGAGAGTATTTAGTTATAAGTTGTCATTCATATACTTTTAGTTACAATCTTATATATATAGTAATTAATGAAATATGTTGTTAATTAAATTATATTTAACAATAAATTATAGTTTTTATGATTAAAACTTTTATCCACATAATTTTTAGTCACGATACAATGATTATATGGTACTTTTATTTACGAACTTTTTACTTTAGTCACATATTTTGTCATAACTAGAAATATAGTTTTTTGTAGTGACACTATACATACATGAATGTATGATATGTGTATATGTATAAATATATAGATATATATATATATAAAAAAAAAAGAGAGCTATAGTAGAAGAAAAATATTTGCTCCTACATATAAGGGCTTTTGTTGCACCATAATTAAGATCAAAGTGAAAGACAAATCATGATGGACGCTATACCATTTAACTATGAATGGAGTCCACAAATATGCATGCATGATTAAACTAAACATGGAATCACTTTGATTTTTATCCTTACAATCCCTCCCTCTCCTACTGCGCCCACTCTCTCTTCTTTCAATCACTCTCTCTTCTGTTATTGTTTTTCTCTCCATAGTTCCACCTTTTCGTCCCTTCCACTGTTCCACAGAACACGTTTTCAATTGACAAAGGAATGGGAGTTTGGACTCTTGGAAAATTATTATCCTTCTCAGTCTAAAATACGGGCATGATTTAAAAATCATTCAAATATGTATGAATATGATTTTTTTTTTT
>JXTC01000330.1:0-12953 GCA_002914845.1 Trema orientale
GAAGTAAAATGATGTTTTGTATTGTACAGCTTGTAAATATTTCTGTAATTTAAAAGAAAGGGATGTATCACGAAAGTGCTTTTCAGAACTAAATAGAAAATTTAAATTTTCCTCTACTTTCCGCTTTTACGAGGTTAACGAGTGCCTTACAGAATGACTCTGCAAATCAAAGGTGCCAAGGAGGAAGAGAACGACTCCACCGATTTCTTGTACTTCTTTTGATCGTATATGTATTTATGTGAATTGGGTTGTTGTGAGTCTTCTCTAATTTTAACTTTGGTAAAATGTTTAAGGTGTGTTTCTAAAAAAAAAAAATCTCAAAACACCCCATCAAGCTATAATATGGTTGTTTCTTTGCAGGAACTATAGCCGTCTTTCTCGTGCTCACTCTATATAATGCTTGTTCTATATTGTTATGTTTACCTTTAGTTGAGTGGAGTGCAAAAAAAGGTAATATTGCCTTGGAAAAAAAGGATATGTTGTTATGTTTAAGGAAAAATCATGCATGGTACTTCCATTTAAGTTTTGGATTGGTGACGCTGACAAGAACTGCATTGTGAAAGGCACAAATATTGATACTATAATAGGATGGGGAATCTAATTCTTAGAATTCACTGATGGCTTTTGGTTCTTAACAATATTTCATTCCTTTTGTCTGGGTACTCTCGGCTATGTGATTAATTCTTTGCATGTTGCCAATTGAAAAGTACTGTTGATTTAAAAGGAAAAAAAAAATAATTTTACTCATGAGAAATGATCATTGTGTTATGATGCATCTCTTAATGATTTTTTATGGCTATTGCATATTGGAATACTTCTGTCCACACCTCTTTCTATTTCTCATTGTATCATATAAACGTTGTTAGCTATTAACTCTCTTTAGACTAGTTTTAGTCTTCTTTATCTTCTTCTCTTAGTCGCAGATTAACCCTTTGTTTAAAAACCAAAGAAGAGAAACTACATAGCAAAGGTTAAAGAAAATGGCATACTGAGAGTGAGAAAAAAAATACGTAGTTGTCATAAATTTTGTGAGTTATAGTCATAAATCAGATCTTGTATTTTTTGGATCTGTAAGAAACCTATGGCTGTCACAGATGTGTGACCTACAGTCACATACTACTAATCTTTTTTTTCTTTTCTTTTTTTTTTAAGGAACACACATTACTAATCTTGATGGCATATTTTTTCAAATGAATAATAGATTTCCTGTTAGTTTAGGACATTATTAGACATTGTTATAAACTATTAAACCATTAAAAATAGTCACAGATCTTGACTACTGTCAGGGATTGTGTGACCTAAAGTCACACATTATTACTACTAATCTATAAGTTATGGATTTATATGTGAAAATTAGATTTTGTGTAGGTTAGTGGGCATTGTTAGCCATTATTAGACAGTTATTACTAAGCTGTTGTTAGCCAATATGAATACTTATTTTGATTTTGCAATGTAGGCACCAATTTGGTGAATAAGATGCACACAGTGTGAGAAAATATTGACATAATATTTTGGTTTTTATTCTTGATGATATTGGAGAAGTATATCATTTTGTGATTTTTCTTGCAAAATATAATTGGTTATTTAAATAATAATGTATGCTATAAATATGTTTTTGTTATGAGAGATGCAGTTAAATCTTTGTTACTTGGTTGGTTCTGCTACCTCGGATCTTCGCACTCGGCCTCTCCTCCCGTAAGAACCTTTGTGTTAACCCCCCGGGTCATCGCCAATGAGAATCGGGACTCCGTCGATACCGCTTGTCGCAAGACCACCGCTTGGGTCTAAGCATTGGTGTTACACCCCCTAGCTTAACCGTATCACTATATAAGTCAAACTAGGAAGTATTACTCTTTCTTAAACCATATCTTTAGTTTTATAAAAGGTGGGCAAATTTAAACTTTCTAAAATGTTTAAACAAAACTATTGCGAGGCTTTACTTGTTGAAAGTCTCTATACAAAATCTACAACCAAAAAATTCTTATCAGTTTATCTTGCCATCAATAGTTATATTTACAACACACAAAATATAAAACTACGAAGAAAACATCGCCCACAGGTCAAGCTCGTCTACATCTATATGATCATGGCGGCGAGAAAGCATACTAACCAACCAGCAACTCTATACATCATATATCTCCTCACCTGCATCACAGGAACTAAATGAGCTAACGCTCAGTAAGTAAAGATCATGCATGCTCATGAATGTGTTTCATGCATAAACTTTCTTGAAATTCCCATTGTACTCTTTCTTTCATAACTTTTCATTTTGATGCACTTTTCTTAGAAAACATTTCTTTACAGGGCCCTTGAGTACATTACAAAAATCGCGGCAGTTGGTAGGTCGTGCCCACCTGTGCGGGAAGGAAACACATGGCCAATGTGAAACATACCTACCCAACGCAGACCGACTAAGTAATGCACCTAATCTCATAGTACAATGCCCAGTCCCGGCAGTCGGTAAGCCGTGCCCACCTATGCGGGAAGGATGCCTGTGCAAACCATACTTACCCAACACAGACAGAATAAAAACTGTACTTAAAACATATCTCGTAAAATCAGTACAATGGTACTACTTTAAATCCAATGTGTGGAAAACTTCATTTCTTTGAAAAATCATGCTTAAATGATCATGTCATGCTTATGTCTTTCATGAACAAAATAATAGCCATATAAATAACATATACTTGCAATAATACACATAAGCATGTAGGAAAATATCTTGTATTTACTACTGTTCTTGTGATGCAGTTAAAATAAGTCTTTACTTACTTTGTGTCTGGTAGAAAAGAGAGTGGAAAGGATCAGTATCCTCGGTGGCAAGGTGTGTGTGGAAGACCTGTTGTCAATTTTATTACTAAAATGATTACTACAATGTAAAATGCTTAAAAAAAACAAACACAAGACTAAAATCACAACTTTCACAAAATAAGGAAGCCTAATCTCAAAATGGACCAAAATGTCACCTACTTTCATAAAAACTAGTCCAATTACTTCTAAATGGTACCATTTGGCTTTAAAAATATTTGGACAGCACCTCCCCTATTTTTAGGACATCCCCACATGATTAAAATCATGGTTTAAACCTTGCAATAACAATCCACAGGCCAATTCCCATATATACACCTCAAATAGGATCATTTAGAACATCCTAGGTACACATGAATTCTTTTCAATCTAAACAAAGTTTAAAACTAATTTTACACTTATATGTCATCATAACCAGCCACCAAATGAGTGTAATAAATATTAAGATCCATAAAATAAACACTCCAAGCTTGGAAAAATCAGATTACAAACACCAAAAATGAAATCTACTACACATAAAAACACTTAAATCCATAACTAGCAACTTTGGGGCTTTAAGTGTAAATTTAATCCTCCACTTAAATTATTTATTTCCAGCCATATATAAGGTTTTCTAGGATCTATATTCATCAAATAAAAGCTTTGGTTTAAGAGCTAAAGCAAGAGAAAATAATTACAATCTCAAAATCATACATAAACCTCACCTTGACTAGTTTAAGCTTTTGTTGAATCCCTTGCCTTCTACTTCTACCAAATCGATTACCAAGACTTTGAAACTGATCTTAGGACCCAAGAGAACCTAGAGGAACTCATACTTAAGTTGCAGCAAGTGAAAAACTTCAATTAGAAAACAATACTAAAGAAGAAGAACTAGTAGACTCACCTTGACTAGTTTGGACCTAACTTGCTTTCTAGAGCTCCAACTTGACTTCTACCACTTGGAAACTCTTGAATATAGCTAAGGGGAGTTGAGAGAAGTCTAAAACTGAGTTGGAGAGCCTCAGGTCGTGGCTGGAGAGAAAGGGGAAAGAAATGACTATATTTGTTCAAAAATCAATACTTAAGGCTAAGGAAAGGTATAACTTAAATTCTAAGGGGTATTTTGGGTATTTCACTCCTTATCTATCCATGTGGCAAGCTTTAAATCACTCTTTGCCTACTTACCACGTTGCTGCCCATTCCTATACACTCAAGTGTAAACTAAAATGGTGAAACCTAGTTTAAAAGATCAAATCTAGTCATACTTTAACTTATGATCCTATATAGCCAATTTTATTGTAATAAGTTAGAACCTAGCCCTATCACCAACCATTAAGCATAAAAATAAGTCACTTAGACTTTAGTTAATAATGCAAACATAATATCAATGCCTAATTAATAGAATGCACAAAATTAACATTACGCGATTAAGCTGAATCTAAGCTAGCTTAGTGCAACTAAACACCAATTTAGTACAGTGACTGCCACCTCATGCTTACCTGGGCCAAAAATAAAATTCTATAAATGAGTCCTAAACATTAAATTAAAGCTATTTAACGTGTTAAATGTATAGTGAATTTGGCTCAGAAAAGCGTGAAAAAATGCATTTTACCGAAAAACTACAATTTGACCATGTTATCAATAGTCTTGATCTTAATGCATGTGCATATAGTATTACTATTCATAATTGTATTCTTTGTTCCTTTCACACACCAAGCTCTCTTCTTGAGGGTACTGAGCCTTTACACTACATGGGAACACTTTGACAAACATTAGCACAATAATACAGATCAAAAGTATTCAAAAATCAAAATGAGTAATTTACCATAATAATGATACTGGTTGCTTGATATGTCTATTATGCAATATGAACATATTTATTATTAGCTTATTATGCATGTGAGAATCTTGGGCATTACAATTGGCCGTCGAGAACCCCAACATACCCACTTGTGAGTTCTTCGAGCAGTTCAAGCAGGCCAGCCCCGCTGCGGTTTTGTCCCCTG
Organism: Trema orientale; assembly: GCA_002914845.1. Taxonomy (NCBI): domain Eukaryota; kingdom Viridiplantae; phylum Streptophyta; class Magnoliopsida; order Rosales; family Cannabaceae; genus Trema; species Trema orientale. The sequence continues at coordinate 4,794 of JXTC01000330.1, forward strand.
GGGTTTACATCTTGCAGGTTTTCAAGAACTTAATTTTTCATTTCTGGGTTTTGTAGAGAGATACAATTTGGATTTGTTAAGGCCTTAATTGGTGATTTTTATTTATTTATTTAATATATTTTTTGTATTGTTTGAATGAGAAAGGTTAAAATTTGGGACTTTGTTGGTTTCTGAACTGTGTTTGAAAATTTAAGGATTTGAGAGCATTTAGAAAAGAGAAAGGGTGGTGCCCCTACTTTTTGACATGATTGGGTTAGGTAAGATGCATTAAGACCAGCTTCATTTCCGAATTATCACAAAGTTTATGACTGTCAAGAATTGTGTGAATGTAAGTATCACAAATATCTCTATTAATAAACACAATGACATAGTTTTTATTGTAAAATTAGTTTGTGTTAGAAAAATGTCATAAAGCCATTGTTATCCGATGTGAAAGTTTTTTTTGCTATTGTAAGATAGGCACATAGTTATCCAATGTGTTCAAAAAAAAAAAAGGACAGACAAATTTTGTGACTAATAGTTACAAATCAGGGTTACATAATACAAAATTATGATTGTCATGAATTATGTGACTGTAGGTATCATATATATGACTACTACTAAAGAAAATGATATAGTTTTTCTTGTAAAATTAAATCTGTGTTATATAAATGTTACTAAGCTATTGTTGGCTAATAGGAATATTTATCTTCTTTTTATAAGGTTGGTACAAATATTTACGACTTGGACTCATAAATCAAGGTAAAATGTAAAGAACGTACAAATCACAGTAACGGGATCTCACAACATTTGTAACGATGTAAATTACAATGTGACTTGAGTCACAAAATTATGACCATAAGTAAAATTTATGACAACATTCGTAACGATATAAAACAAATTATGATAATTTGTCGTAAAATTGCGACTAGTAGTAACAAAATAGTGAGTAATATAACAATTTAAAACATACCGAGAAAATGTGTCAAAAAAATTGTGACCATTGTTCACAAAATTATGACACTGCACATATTTTGAAAACTCGCATTATTCATAACGATGTAAAATAAATTGTGACCCTCAGTCACAAACTTGTGACTACCAGTAACAAAGCTTAAAATAGCAAAAGGACAGTTTCAGAATGACTATTTTTTCTCTATCCAAAAGAGATTAAAAAAAGTCATTATTTCGTACTATAAAAGTCATTTTTAAAAAAGAGATTAAAAAAGTCCACTAGCAAAAAAAAAAAAAAAAAAGACTAGCCGCGTCAATTTCCCGTAATAGTATAGTAAGGAAATTAGTGTGCGTCTTTTTCTTTAACACTTCGTTTTAATAAAATATTTATTTTCCTCTTTTTATAACTCAATAGCTGAGTATATTTTTATACTATATATATATACACTTATATTCTAATTTTAATTAGGGCACCAATTCAGTAGGTATTTTTTTTTTACCAATCCATAAATATTATTTTGCCCAATTAAAATTCATCATGCACGTCTTTTTATGATAAAAAGTGGAGAGAGAAAAATATTAAATAATGAGTATTTATTTTAATTTTTTTTTCTCAACTACTCAAATTATAGTTGCTGTGAGATAATGATCCAACGGCTAAAAAAAAACTCATCTATATATAAAAAAATACCTATTAAATTGGGAACCTTTTAATTTATATATAGTTTTTATATTTAGTACATTATATTTTACAATTGGTATATATTTTGCTATAACATTTGAAGAACGGACATTTACTTAAACTGGCTCATAATTGGTCATTCTAGTATAGGACACAGTAGTGGTAACGCTATATTTTTTCTTTTCTTTAATTTTTTTTAAGTTTTTTATTTTGGCTAATACAGATATACGATTCATATTGGTGAGGAGTCATTATTAAGTTTTAACCATAAAAATGCATATACATAAGCAATCCGATCTCCAAAACTGGTAAATAATTATGGAAAGTGACGTTTTCCTTGAGTTCTTGTCTTGGACTGACTTTAATTGGTCCCCTCTATTTAAGAGGAAAAGATAAAAACTTACTTTAATAGGACTTTATCTTTATATTCGATTTCTCAACTTCCTTATAATGGTAATTTAGGACAGCACTAGTACTACATTATTTATGGTTCAAGATAAACCCCACACTTTTTATTTTTTATTTTTAATTTCATTTTAATAACATCATCGATCGTTATGATCTTCTAGACATGACCACGTCATGCTGGTTCAATTATGAACAGGTCTTTTTCGGACAGAGCTAGCTATTTGTTTTTATAAAGCCATTGGAGTATTTTTGCACTTGCATAGTAGTTTATTTATTTATTTTTTTTTTGAAAAGCATAGTAGTTTATTAGAGTAATACAAAGAATTAAAACACTTTATAGTACAAATAATAACGATTTAGAATAAATACAAATAGGAGTTTGCCTAAGGGTTTCTTTATTTAGTTACACAACATACACAACAAAAATAAGCTTATAATATTACATGTCTGTGCAAAGATTAGTGGTGCTTATCTTATAAACTAATTGGTTAAGAAAATAATTATATAATCTATAACCTCCTTAGTTGACTTGGTGCATCATTTCTTGACCTACGAATCATTTTTTATTAATTTCTTTGTAGACATGGATAATAATTAAGGGCAGGAAAGATCGACTTAAGCATTTGTACTGTAGCTTTTTCAAAGCATGGAATATTTTTTTCTCATGTGTATGAGGGTACATATGAAATTGGACAATTTAATAACGAGATACTGCATGATAGAGAGAGAACATGACAATCCATGGATTGGACTATATATATGTGTCCAAAACTTATAAATAGTTCTGAAACATACGTATTCACTACGTACATATATATACATACAAAACCATAATTATATATTTATTTTTATTCTTTATATTATCTCTTTCCTTTGCTCAAGAGAACAAATGGTGCATGAACTATTCAATTTGTGACAATTTAGTCTTCAAAATTTTAATTGTAGTAATTAAGTATTTAAACTTTCCAATATGAAGCAATCTGATCCCTAGACTAACTTATTGTTAAATTTATGAATAAAAACACACGTAAGAAACACATTGTAATATCTAAAAGTATATTTAAGAAAAAATATGTACACTGAATAAAAAGATTTGGAGAGAAAGAAATTTGTATTATTTACAATTTTTAGGTTTTTTGGAACTGCAAATTTAGAAAAAAATTTTCTGTAATGTTCATTTTATATTTAAAATTTCTAAATTACATTTCAAATACACTTTAAGATGCTACCAATGCCTCCAAGAGCTCTTTACGTGTGTTTTTTTGTTATGAATTTAACAATAAGTTACAATTTAAACAATTTATGAACTAAATTGCTTCAAATTAGAAAGTTTAGGAACTTAATAGCTACAATTAGAATTTTAAGGACCAAATTGCCACAAACTGGATAATTTAGGGATCATTTATGCCATTAACCCTATTAGGTAGAATATGTATGATTTTATAGTATAGTACTATGAACGTCTTATTATATTATAATCAAATATAACGTTTATGAGACACATCTATTATATTATAATAAGCGAATGAGCTTGGGAATCAGGTCGTTCCTCTTGCTTGTCCTACTTGCTTGTTTATTCTATTATTTATTCTACTCTCTTATTTTATCTATATCTCCTTTATAAACTTCTTATTCCAACTATATCTTTATGGGGATGGCTACGGTAGAGGCGTCTCTACGTAGGGTCATGCCTTAATTATCGTTGGATGGGAATCTGTGGAGAATAACGGGAATCTGTGGAGAATCTATTTATATACAGATTCCCATCCAACGGTGAATAGACAGGGCCCTACGTAGGGGTGCCCCTACTGTAGACACGCCCTATCTTTATTTCATTAAAAAAAATAATATCTTTATTTTAATTTTGGTCTTTTCTAATTAAAAGTGGAGCCCACAAAGAGCAACTATTTTAGTAATTGAGACGTTTTTTTCATATGGGAATGGATCCTCATACGTGAGAAATTGTGAGCATATTAGTAAACAACAAAGAGATCCAAGAAAAATATTATAAAGAAGTAAATTAATTTTATTCTCCCTGATATTAGATTTTCTACGGAAATTCATGAAAGATATTTGTAAACACAAACATCTCTTAATATTGCTCAATTTATATTATAACTTAACAACGGATACCTTAACCTTACCTATACGAGTGATTACTAGAAATTGAGCAATATATGGGAACATGAAATCAATTTATTTTTATTGATCTTAATTATTTTATAAACTGGTGTACGTGCCTAAGGCACGTAAAATCTAGTATACAAATATAAGCATACCGTTTTTTCAACATTTACTATTAGTTCACTACTATTTGTATGGTATAAAATCCTTTTCCAATATTATTTTTAAAAAAAATCCTTTTCCAATACTCCCGGCCCCTCCCCAAGTTAATATATAAATATCGAAGCTCAAATCCCGTATAATAAAATAAAAGGATACACATCTTATACTCAAAATTTTATTAATCTTGTTTATTTATTTCTGACTTGGAAATTTTTTTTTTGTATAGTTATATACTTGACGATCCGCAACAAGACAACTTGAAAATGACAAAAAACAATCAACAAAAGGCAGCAAAATCTTTCTCCGCTATCTTCTCTTCTTCTTCTTCTTTTAATTTTTGGAAAACCTCCAAGTAATGGATCTACAATCTACATCTAATCTAATCTCACTCTCAGTCTTCTCAAAATCTCAATAATAAAATTAGTGAATAGCATTGGTAGTATTGTTTCAAATATTTTTAACAATGCTATATTTACTAATTCTAGTAAGATATGCTAATATTGTTGGGTACTACAACATTATTTTTAGGGGTGTAAGAAAAAACCGACACACCGAAACCGATCGTCTAACCGACCGAAAAAAAACAGAATTTTCGGTTCCACGTCATCACATACAATTTCGGTCGATTTTGGTTTTAAAAAATTTAGTTTCGGTTAAACCAAAACCGACCGATATAAGTATTTACTTGTACTTTTTTTAGAACATGCAGAGCACTTGTCGCGATGGTTAATTCTTTGGTAAAGGATGTAGTTGTACAAGGTTCGAATCCCAGGGCTTCCATTTTTATGTTTCTTTTATAATTTGAAGAGTTAAAAATAATTTAAAAGTGTAGAAGCCCAGTTTCGGACCAAGATAGCCTAGGACATGCACGCGGCTCATTACCACTACGCTGAGGTGCTTCCATGTTATTTTATATGTTGTAAAATATATTTAAAAGTAAGATTTTTTAAAAAACTAGATTTTTGTAAAAAAAACCGAAACCGACCGAAACCGAATATTCGGTTTTCGATCAGTTATACATAATCTTTTGATCGATTTCGATTTTAAGTATTATAAAAAAAATTTTAAAAAAATCGACCGAAAAAATCGAAAAATCGACCGAACCGACCGACTTTCACTCCTAATTATTTTAGATCCTCCTTGTAGGCCTTAAAAAGAACGTACGTGGAAAATTATTAAAGCCGTTGGCTTGTACGGAATCCCGAGATTTAGGCACCCGTCAATCTGGTTTACGAGTCTACAAAATCTTCGCTCATCAGTCACCACCCTTTAGACAAAATTGCCTCACACTCTTCAATTAATCCCAGTCTAAACAATGCCCGAGTTTCCTATATTTAATATTTAAAAAAAAAAAAAAAAAGGAAAGATGCCCGAGTTTATCAAGTCATTAATAATTAGGACTTAGGGTGAGGTTTATTTTTTTTAAAATACATAAAAAATATTTTACAGCTAAGGGTACTTATTGATGCAGAAGCCCCCGTTATGCTTTATAATTACGTTTTTAATTAATTTCATTAAGCAAAGTTTCTCGAAGCTGTGTACAGTAAGAGCCTTTACGGCACGGACACCAAAGTTTGTGGGCCCATGTGCTTTGGACAGCTCACAAATCGTCAGGAACAAAACAAGCTGGCTTAACTTTAGCCGACTCAAGCCGAGTTATTGAGATGGGGCCACGACCATCAGCATACTCGGCGATTTTTGTACAAGTTGCCGGTACGACACTTGGCATGCATGCGTGCATGGCCCAGATGGCCCCACGTGTATGGACTTTCTTGTGTCCAAAGTCAAATTAGGGTTCGGATGATCGGTGATCATAGCTAATAATTATTGATTTTTTTTTTCACAAACTAGAAGCAACTTTCTCCCTTTCTTTAATGCCTCTTTTTCTGATATAGACGATAAATAATCTCGTGCCTTTGAGCTGTTATCTTTTTTTCTTCTTTTTTTTTTTTCAGAAAATGCAATAATTATCCTTTTTCCAACAAATACAAATTCATCTAAGGCTTATGGCAAATATAAATTATATTCCATTATATTTGTAAAACGCATGAAAATAATCAATTTGGCAATCTTATCAGTTGTCAAAATACAACATACAAACGACAATATTTATAAGGGTTGAGAACCATAATTTGTAAAATTAGAGAATAATTATGGGCTTTTTTTTTTTTAAAAAAAAAGGGGGCTAACGAAGTTTATATTTGAACGTGACAAACTACTACACTCAACTAGTTCTTCCCGTCTTTAATTAATTATTTTGAGTGCCATAATTATTTTTTCTCCACTAATGTCTAACTTGTGAATTTCATCATATTTTATAATACTATTTTAATATGAGATTATCCAATTAAATTCATATGTTAAGCGAGACTGGAGACTAGAGAGTACTCGTCACGAGAGTGACGCAAAATGAGGCCATTGGGTAGAAAGCACAGGAATGCAAATGATTTTTCTGAAGAAAAAAATCTCTTCAATATCGACGGTTGTGATTTAATTACGTCAACTTTTTTACATGTAGGAGTGGGGAGCAGCGGTTGACCATTGATTACGCAAGGCATACAAAAGATAATACGTCATATGTACGTGCAAATTTAAAGTTTTGGATAATTTTTTTTTTCCTGGATTAAAAACGGGACAGTACATAGTCCCGTACCGGAATGGTATCACGGACCTGTTTGGTTTGAAGATTTGCACTATATGGAAACGTTGGCAACTACCTCACATTTTGTTTCTTCTTGAGCTACGACGTGGGAATTAATTCTCTGTAATTGGCTACTTTCCAGACATGTGGTGATGAGATTGATAGAAAAGAACCAGAAAAGGAGTATCTAGCAAGAAAAAGGAAAAAATCACGGGCTCCCAAACAAGTCACAAAGGAAGGAGGGTTGGGCGACATAAAAACATCTCAATTAATTAAGTCCACAAAATTCAGTAGATCTTTTTTTTCTTTTTCCTTTTTTTTTTCAGAAAAAAATGTGTGTGTGTGTGAGATTGAGCAACATGGATTTTGCTGAAAAGCTGAGGAAGTTTGATTTTGCGTTTTTAAAAAGTTTTATTTGTCAAATTTACTGATCATTGGTAGTTGTATACTTAGTCTTAGCAAATACAGTAAATTTATTGTTAGGGTTTATGCCCTAAAAGTATATATATTTTGGATATTTGCTGAATTAATAAAATGACATTTTTCTATTTGAATTTGTACATAATTGGTATGTCTTTAAATATCAGAAAATTCCTAGTTTATTTATGTGACTATAAATTTAGTATATAAGTGTTATATACATGAGGATTAAATTTATGGATAATAAACTAAATATAATCCGTAATAATTAATTAAAATTTGGGATCTTTAATTAAATATTATTAGTACGGTCCATTAACATTGAGAATATAATAGTCTTATCCGGACTATTGATGTGTTGACATCACAATGGAGGTACTTTATATAATTCGATTATATAGGACTGGACCAGACATGATTTGAATCTCACTCAAATTCCATTAACTATTGAGAGTTCAAATAATGTCACTAGATGATCATATGTAGATCAATCTTAATCCTGAGTAGTTATAGACTCCTATTTATAACATTATGTTCTTTGACATACTTGTTAAAGGTTTTTTTTTTAAACAGATCGAAATACTTGTATCTTGGGAGCATGATGAGATGAGTAGCTAGGAATGTAACTTACAGATATGGAATCCATTCCTTCCATTAGGAAGCTAGAAAGATGATTCCCATGTGTATTGATTCAGGACTTGAACAGTTTGAGTACTCAATTTATAATAGATTTATAAATTAATTGTTCATTAGAGAATCAACGGTACACAAGGATAAAGATGTAATTGGA
>JXTC01000330.1:20370-86031 GCA_002914845.1 Trema orientale
CTCCATAAACTAGAGAGAAAAAGAAGAGAGTCTTCCTATTCTCTGTAGAACAAACTCTTGCAATCTCATGTGTTGAGAAAATTGCAAGTGCCTAAAGTGTGTGTTTTAAGAAATTGTACGCAACGCCCACACGTTCATCCAGTTGTGTTTGAGGCTTGGATTGGAAGATCGTGGTTTAGAAGACTATAAAGCTAGGATCCGCTGATAGGCTACAAGAGGTATTAGATCTATTCTCTTTGTGTGCTCCTATTTGTTATAAATTAATACTATACACTCATATAGTCAATTGTTTTGAGAAAATTTTTGAATGTTCCTGGGCCAATATTCTGCTGCGAAAATCGTTTTTAAATCCAACAATTATCCACGTCTAACATTAAAGTTTAAAAGATTATTCTTTAAAAGATTATTCCTCTTCACTACTAAAACGATTGACCTTTAATATCTGTAAAGATGATTTAAACAAATCGAAGAGATATCTCTTGTGCAGTTTTAACGTATTATTTATACTAGACATCAATTGAGATTAATTATTTACTGTTATGGACTTGTAATATGATTTTTATATCGAATTTGTGACTTTATTGTAACTAATTAGTGAAATGAATTTATCTTTCGATGAAAAAATAAAGAAAAGAAAATTATGAAAGTTTATGATTCAAATTCTCCATCCCTAGCTTATGAAAATAGAATACTAATAAATGGGAAAAAAAGGAAGGTTTAAGCTGATACCGATGAAATATAGTTGAAATTCTGTGTTTTCAATGAGGGGGAAAAATAGTGGTGCATTAGTGAGACCATGCATGCATATAAAAAAGAATAAATAGTGATGAACTTGCCTCATTTTTGCTATGTTTTAAATACTCTTGAAGTAGAAGCACAGTATAATATATATATTTATCCCCAGGACTCAGAAAACTTTTCATTCACATGATTGAAAATTCCCAATAAGTTTCAGTAGTTTTTCCAATAAATAATTAATAAATCTGCATGAGCTAGTAAGAGATGGTAATGGACCATCTCAATCCCAGAGCAGAAAAAAAAAAATAAAAAAGACCATCTCGATCGAACCAGATTACAAGCTGATAAGTTGATGGAAAATAATGCGTGTGGAGAGGGATAGGTATAACTGGAGGAATTGATGAGGAGTATTGGCAACAACTAAACCTTATCTTAAGAAAGCAATATGCGGGCTGAGGCCAACGTACAAGTATGACAAATGCAGCGCCATTGGAAGCTATCGACAAAAAAAGGGCAAGACCCATTGTTGGAAGAGTGTCCCCCACCCCCCCAAAAGAGAGAGGATTTAAATCACATGCTAAATGCACTACAGAGAGTGCTAGTTGTAATGCCGTCGCATTGGTTGGCTCCCCGAGGTGTTCTTCCTCTAATCTCATTGCAAACGACATAGAGTCGTTATTAAGAGAAGTAGGTGGTGGCACGTGTCGTTTTGTTCTTCATACTGAGAACGAAGTAGCTCATACATTTGCTAAAATTGTTTTCATTTGTAATTCTGAATATTTATGGGTGCATGACACCCTTAGCTGTATAGCCACTATAGTGGCTAATGACTCTTTATTTCAATGAATACTTCCGATTTGCTTTTTTTAAAAAAAAAAAATCACATGCTAAATGCTCTTCTCTATAATTGGAATTTTGGTTTTTTTTTTTTTTTTTCGTGTCTATAATAGATCATGATTTGAGTTGATTAACATTACTAATAATTTGTGACAATATAAATGGCATGATGTTATAAAGTAATACTAGCTCGATTGGTTTTCACTAGTTTAACTCGTAGTTATATTTTGGAGTTACATTATAGAAATTGTAGGACCCTCGAGCCACTCACAAATTGAATAAGCCCACTAAATGCAAGTTGGGTTGCCTAGTTGAGCTTGAGCTGTAACCTTTATGTACTACTTGTTATGAAATTAAATAACCCCATGCTTCCATGCATGTTGCAATTAAAATTCATTGCATACCATCTCCATTTACTATAACTATTATTGGATGAATCCAAGAAATTCAAAAAAATAAGTTATAGTTAAAACCTAATTGAATTTTACTGAATTGCAATGTTTTTCATTGATTTATTTATTTTACCATGGAGAAGGGATTCCAATTAATGAATCTACACTCATATATCTCCATTCATTTTCTTCGTTTAGAAAACTCATAAAATATCATAAAGTATATATCCTCATATTTTATTCAAGGTTTTCAATCTAACAAGTATTTTTTTACCTATGGATAGATATTTTTTTTAGTGATTGGATGCTATCATAATCTGAGAAATTTAAAAAAAAGTATTAAAAATAAATATATATTATTTAATATATTTTTTATTATTTACTAAACGCGTATAATTAATTTTATTGGATAAAACAGTACCTGTGAATAAATTAAAAAAAATAACCGGTGCCCTTTATTCGAATACAGACGAGCACGTGAGGTATACTCTTCTAAGTCAAATATTGATGCCAAAAAAACAAATATTTTAATAATTTGTCCACAAAAATACACATTCAAATTAATTAAAAAAAATAAAGGTCAAGATTTTCTTTCTTTTTTCGAAAAATCAAACACATGATAAAGCCACAGGGTTTTAAAACTTGGAAAGATGCAAAGCCAGCCGAGCTAAGCTGAGCCATCTTGATGCATCGAAGAATGGACAAGGATAAGTTCAGAATCCAACGGCTGAGAGAGAAAGAGATGTAGAGAGAGAAGCTTTAGAGAGTATAAAACGTTGAGCTAAAAGGCGGGACCAGGCCACCATTAATGCCATGCATTCCTTCCCACCTTCCTTTTTATCAGCTTGTCAGCCTTCTAACTCTTTCCTTGTCCATACCAATAAAACCAAACTTACCAGAAAGGCTTAAGAAAAAGCCAGTCAACTTGCTCTCTCTCTCTCTCTCTCTCTCGCTCTTAGGGGAAAGCTCTCTCTCAGCTTCTTAGCCTCTAGACAAAGCACTAGAAACGCCAACCCATCTAGCTTTGAGAGCTTTCTATCCTCACTCTATTCTTCTCTCTTTGATTTTGGTGAGCAAACAAGGTTGCTTATGATACCCTTTTACCTTCTCTCAAATGGGTTGTTCTTTAATCAAAGTTTTAATTTTTTTTCTTAAATTTTTCATTAATTCAAAGTTGCTTTCAAAAGCAAACATTTGGGACTTGGGAGAGGTTTGTTTACTTTTCGACTTTCTTATTAAAAAAAATATTTTTTTGGCCATAAAAATAAGGCTTTGGAAAACTTTTAGATCTGCCTAAAATCACTCTTCAAAGGTTTGCCTTTTTGGGGTTCATTTTTTGGTTGGTGTAGCTGAGGCTCTAATCTTTGTGATCTGTAGGAAGAGAATTCAAAAGGGTAACTGGTGGTATTTCTCGAATTTGTTTCCATGGGGGTTTGCTTAAGCGCCCAAATCAAAGCTGAGAGTCCATGTAACACAGGTAATCAGATGTTACTTCCTTCTTTTTTAGCACCCCCACCAGCTGAATTTAACTTATTTTAACTTATGGCTTTTTACGCATATTGATGTTTATTTATGGGAATTTATTTGTTCATGGTGATAGGGATTCCATTAAGATTTCTGTTCTCTATTAGAGTTTGTACAAGGATCATGGACCACTGAGGTTGTTTGAGCTATCTATGTTTTCAACTTTTGAATTTTATTAACAGAGCATATGTTTTCAAGTTTTGAATTTTATTGACAGAGCATAAGATGTTCAATTTCTTTTTAGTAGTGGTTTGTTCAACGATTGTTTAGTCCGTTTAAGGGGCAGGTGTGGTTTATTGAGACATCAGCGCCATTCTGTTCTTGAAGAAAACCATGTGAAACTAGATTAACCTCAAAATGCCAGCTTCTTCTTTTTCAAAGCTATATTACTCGTGTTATGATTATCATAACGTGGTTAAAGCAGGAACAGGGTTTTTGTATTTGATAAATGTGACAGTAACTTGATATATACTTGTTTAATGCAGGGGTAAATTCAAAATATGTTAGAAGTGATGGGAATTTGAGCAGTACAAGCAGCAAGGTCTCATCAGTTTCAATCCCTCCAACTCCGAGGAGTGAGGGTGAGATATTGCAGTCTTCCAATTTGAAGAGTTTCAGCCTTGCTGACCTCAAAATGGCTACTCGGAATTTCCGTCCCGATAGTGTGTTAGGAGAAGGTGGTTTTGGTTCTGTTTTTAAGGGTTGGATTGATGAGAACTCTTTTGCTGCTACAAAGCCCGGGACTGGCATGGTTATTGCGGTGAAAAGGCTTAACCAGGACGGCTTTCAGGGCCACAAAGAGTGGTTGGTGAGTTGATTTTTCATCACTTTCTAGTTATTCATGACTCAAAGAATTAGCTCACTGTTGTACATTCTCTCTCTGTTTTTTTGGAGAACCTTTTAAACTTCTGGTTTAGGTAGGTTGGACACAAAACAAGCAATGAATACGCTGTTGCTCTCTAGTTTGCCTGGCTCTTTCTTGGATTGAAAATGTATACAAGCTAACCAAGATTTAAACCTGAACTTAAATTGAAATTGATAGCACATGGGTTAGATGTTGACTTCAGATGTGATTTGTCTGGTCTACAGACAGAAGTGAATTATTTGGGGCAGCTTTATCACCCTCATCTCGTGAGATTGATTGGTTATTGCTTGGAAGATGAACACCGACTTTTGGTATATGAATTCATGCCTCGAGGGAGCTTGGAAAATCATTTGTTCCGGAGTAAGTCCACCTGTTAATCTCTTGATCTCTTGGAATTGAGAAAGTTAATGATTTCCAGAGTGTGGGATAACAATTGACCACTTTAAATTGTTGCTGTATCAGGGGGTTCTTATTTTCAGCCTCTTTCTTGGAATCTTCGTTTAAAGGTTGCTCTTGGTGCTGCAAAGGGGCTTGCTTTTCTTCATAGTGCAGAAACGAAAGTTATATACCGAGATTTCAAGACGTCTAATATACTACTTGATTCGGTATGTGTCTTGTAGAGTAGATGGCATTTAGATGCTGCGATGTTATATATGATGGCTTAGTAGGATTTTTTGATTGAAAGAAGCTCTAAGAACTTCTTTTTCTGATATAATTCCAGAATTACAATGCAAAGCTTTCAGATTTTGGGTTGGCCAAGGATGGGCCAACAGGTGACAAAAGCCACGTCTCCACCAGGGTAATGGGGACCTATGGATATGCTGCACCAGAATATCTAGCCACTGGTAACATTTTGTTATCAATTTCAGTGCTCATTGATTTTAGATTCTAATTATCTTGGGGCTCTGCTCATGACCTTCTATATTTCAAAATTGAGGAAGTCATGTTTCCTAATAGTGGATTTACTTTCTTAACTGTCTAAAGGTCACCTCACAGCAAAGAGCGATGTATTCAGTTTCGGAGTAGTATTATTAGAAATGTTATCTGGCCGGAGAGCAGTTGACAAAAATCGACCATCAGGAGAACACAACCTGGTGGAATGGGCTAAACCCTATCTGGCAAACAAACGTAAGATCTTCCGAATTTTGGACAACCGTCTTGAGGGCCAGTACTCAATGGATGTAGCCCACAAGGCAGCTACGCTTGCACTGCGATGTCTATCCACGGAAGCCAAGTTCAGGCCAAACATGGGTGAGGTTGTAACAGCTTTGGAGCAGCTTCAGGACTCTAAAGAAACTGTTAGCAACAATAACAATCCGAGCAATGGCTCCAGGCCAAGGACTCGCAGACGAAGTGCTGATGATGTTACCAGTAAGAGGAGCACCAGTTCTTATCCTCGGCCCTCTGCTTCCCCACTTTATGCTTAGAAATGGAGTCTGAAGAGTTTGACAAGATATGGTTTTCCTTTTTCTCGAGTGGAAGAAAAACAAAGGAAAGTAAAGAAGCTGGTTTGCAAACAAATCTCGTGAACTACCCACATACACCAATATTTTGCCTTGCGACTGTACAGTTACTTATCTCAGGCTAATGTAATCAAAATATCAACCCTATGTCAAGACAATCTGGGGTGTACTTGTAAGTAGTAGCATAAGCAATGGCCCATAATGTTGCAAGTCTTCTGTCCCTTTTTTTTTTTTTGTTTTTCCACCAAATTGTTTGTAGCAACTAAAAGCGGCTTGAGATTCAGAACTGGCAATTGTTTTGTATTATCTCTGTTGTTAAATTCCCTTCTCTTTTTTCCTAACCTGGGGTGATGTCTTTCCGCCTTATTTCTTGTGTAGATTTGATTTGTCCTTAAACGTACTAGCTTGTTATGTGATGTTAATTCTTGTTTTCTTCTTAAGAATAAAGGAGAAAGAGATTGATGAGCTTTTAAGATTCACTTATAACTTGCTATTTATTTTGTTTGGTTTTCTGAAAAAGAGAGAAAAAATTGAGTTACTTGTTACTTTGTGGTTATACGTTGTGCCAACTTTTATGGGCAATGTCAGATCATGTTACATCCAAACAAATGTGAAAGTTCCCAGCAAACAGGAAAGAAAAAAAAAAAAGAGGAGGTTAAAGCCAGAGATCATTTAGAGCTTTAAAGGGTGCAGTGCAGATAGGGAGGCACACGTGTATGTATGTCCTGGGATTTGAATTTACGTGACATTTAGGCTCTTTTGCATTTGTAAAGTGGTATATGCAATCAAAAACTTGAAGACTAACACTCAAGGCATTGCGAATCCCAATATCAATTGGGGTATGGGTCCCCGGCACTTGTAAATTAATGGTTTTCCTGCAAAGTGACTCACTTTTGGGATAGCTCAGCACCCATTGAGCTGACCCTGGAAGAGAAAATTCTTTGATTACTATTCCTGAAGACAATCAAGACCTAGAATCACCTCTTGGACTAGTATAATTACTAGTTTGTTCTTTTCTACTTCTAGGCCCAGTTTGATTTAATTTTTTAACAAGCTAAAAATATTTTTTAAATAATTTGTGGACCAAAAGAAACATTTTTCAAATAATTTGTAGGCCAAAAAGTATTTAGTAAAAACATAAAAATAAGATTATTTAATAATTTTTTACAAAACTACAGTTAAAAGCCAAAGTTGGCCTAAGACAGCTTTGGATTTTAGATTATGTGAGAATCTGCACTTTTAATGAATAAATCATAATGGCTAAAATACCCCCACTTAAAAAGCAAAAATGCAAAACATTTAATTGAGGTTATTTTCATATCAAATTTTTTTTTAAAAAGTATTAATATACTTAAATCATAATTGACTAAAATACTCTTCATATTACTTATTTTGAAGTAGCCAAATTAATTCTTTATTGAAATTTTAAATTCAGATGAAAATAAAGTAAATTAAATTAAAACAAAATAAATTTAATTGAGTAACTAATTTAATTGAGTTTATTTTCATATTAGTTTTTTTTTTTTAAAATAAGTATTAATATGTTTAGTATGTACAAAATTTGCATAATTCTAAAAAAATATTAATAAGCTTTTTCTATAAATATGCATAATTGTATAATGATGTTTATTTTAGTCATTTTATATTTGCATAAAAATTCAGCCATACAGTTTACCAAATACTTTAATATAGCTTTTCCAAGTCACAGTACTTTAAAATAACCAAACACTCAGCTACTTTACGCTACAGTGGATTTTTCTTTCAGCAAAGTTAAAAATGTTTTCCTTAAAATCTACAGCTCTACCAAACTGGCCCATAATCTTAAAAGCCTGCATCTGCAACTGACATGTTTAGTTTGAAGTAATAGACCTCACAATCTAATAACCATTTATGTCATTCTGTCTTACAATTTTAGCAATAAAAAAAAACACTATTTTTCGGAATTACAATTCCATTAGGGTTAAGAAGATAGAAATGGTAATCCTTTCCACCCCGCCTGCCTAATGAATAACCATTCCATCAAGTCATTTTAAAAATCTAAATTTTTCTGTTTTTGCCCTACCAAAACAGCTTAGTCTTTGTCAACTATTTCATATTTCATTTCAATGCAAATTATCTTCAGCCAAATAATAGAATATCATACATAATTCTTTTCTTCCTTTAATTGTCCCTCACTAGAACTCCAATTTTATTGGATGAACCAAATGCCACCTAGAGAGAGTCTTAAGTCCGATGGTTTTTTGTATTATGTTTTCTTTCAGTCTAATAAAGAACAAGGCATTTGCTCCACTTTTTAAAGGATTTTCTTTTAATAATTTACCCCTATAAATTAGTACAACAAGTTCAAAGATATTTTAAGGAGCAAATAGTCCTATCCTATTCATTTAGGGCCCGTTTGGCGCATGGGATTGGAATTAGGATTAGGTTAATTAATTCCAATCCCATGTTTGTGGATAAAAGTTGATTGAATAACTAGTCCATTGACCCAGAATAATCCCATGTCTTGTAGGATTATTAATCCCAAGCAAAATGGTGGGACAAATTATCCTGAGACTGTTTTTTCTTAACACCCGACAAAGACCCACCCTATCTTCAGCCCTTCCTTGCACTCCTTCCTCACTCGTTGGCATTCAACTCGTGCCGCCTTCATTGTCGTCCTTGCACCGCCACTCGTCGCCATCGTCGTTGTCTCCGTCGCACTACCGTCATCGTCTTCCTCGCACTACCGCTCGTCGTTGCCTTTTCGTGTCAGTTGGGAGTGTTTTGTGATAAGCTTTGTTCTTCTTTGCTTACTGATTCGGTATTTTGTTCTTTTTTTCATTTTCTTGATCTGGGTTTTGATTTTTTCGATCTGATTACTATAAAAATTACTCTACCAAGTTCTTTAATTTTGGCTTTTTTCAGCTTCATTACTTATTGATCTTTGAAGATCTTCTTATACAAAAGATTATATATATTTTTCTGAAGATAATGATAATTAATATACGCGATTCTTCTTACTTATAGTTCGGAAAAAATTTTATTTCTGAATTTTTTTTTTACCCCTTTTCCCATTTTTGGATTTGAGGGTTCTAATTGTTATTTGATAGTGTCCTTGTTTAGAAAGCATGTTTTATAAGCACAATTATTTGTTGGATTATTTGAGATTGATATCTATGTTAAGTATCTATGTTTAGCTTTTAGTGCTTTTTTTTTTGGCAAATTAATGGGCTTAATTTTGCATAGTGTTGTGCAGCTTTGTTTTTAGTTCAGCTTGATTTTTTTTAGCTTCATTTCCTGCAAATATTTATTACTGAGTCTTGATTTATGCGAAGAAAGGAGGGAGAATACATAAATAACATCATGATTCATTCTCGTGGATTGGCATATTGTGTATAGTTGGAATATTGTGTATATGATATTCCAAATTGTAATAATATGACTCTGTTTTATGGTTGTGCTATTTTTTAATCATTTTTTCACTTATTTAAAATTTAAATTTAAGCTTTAAAATTTTATTTTTTTAGTCCAATCCAATCATGTACCAAACTCAGAATTGTTTTTCCAGTTACTTATCCTACAGTTTATCAAACACAAGATTGGATTCAGCATAATCCAATCCAATCGAGTCCAGTCCAATCCTATCCATATAATCTAGTCCAATCTTGCGTGCCAAACAGGGCCTTATATAAAATTAAGAATAGGGAGAACTTTAGGTGTGCAAGTGCAGTAATGAGAGATGCGCTGCAAACATGTACAAAGTAAAGGATTTGTATTGGCTTAAAAGCAAAATCCAGTCCCAACCCACTCCCGTGTAATAATGACCTCTTTCGACATGCTTCGATTTCTTCATAAAGAAAAGAATAGAAAAGGAAAAAGAGGCAAAAAGGAGAAATGAGTTTAGCTTCAAAACATAAGGATGGATCCATGAAAGCTGTCTACTTGAATGATATATCCCAACCCCCACCACATCCCCCCTTTTCCCATGATCAAGTAGTACAACACGTTATAAAAGTATGGGCTTTCTAGATTCTGCATATGCATGAGCCGCATCAAGCATCGCCACGTCCCAAAAAAAGCGTGAACTACATTTAATCGTCCGAGAAGTAATTCCTCTAGGCCCAAGTTGGAGGACTCTGTTACAAATCTCTTGATCCACGACAAAATGTGGGTAGCCTGAAATTTGAACAAGTCTACGAAAACAAAGCACACAATCGATGATTACATCCATGTTACGGCCAAAATTTCTTCTGAAAACTCAACTAAGTTTCTTCACATTGTCCATTCAGAATAAAACTACTCATCACCTGTATAGATCTGCTCTAAGTTAACTTAAA
Source organism: Trema orientale (assembly GCA_002914845.1). Lineage (NCBI taxonomy): Eukaryota > Viridiplantae > Streptophyta > Magnoliopsida > Rosales > Cannabaceae > Trema > Trema orientale. Next base: position 30,506 of record JXTC01000330.1, read on the forward strand.
CCCCATGTAAGATAAATCTGCAACCCTCCGTTGCTAAGGTGTAAACGAGTGACCATGGCAGCCCTTAAAAATCAGGTCCCCTCACAAAGATATATATATCCACAACTATAACCCTCTAGCCAAGGGTAAGGAGCAGAAAAAAGACGACTCCAATTAGTTTTGAGTAATAGAACGTATCTACAAATTCATTTGTCCGACTGTAACGAAATTTTATGCATACATGTATCATTGCATGGAGGGTTAAAATGCCACAAGCATTTTTTCACTGCCCCAAGCTGATATTACGTTACGAAGTTCTTACCAACCCAGGAGTCCAATTTCTCCAATCCAACTTGCCAATTGACTTGTTTCTTAAATTGACCATTTCTCTTATATCAAATACCTTCTTTAGATAATTGTTTCCTTGTTTAGTGGACACAGGTTCAGATTCCACTGTGGTTTCTTCCTCTGGTTCTTCAGTTTCGCTAACGGGTTGAGGGGCAGCAACTTCTTGAGATGCAGTCTCACTAATGATGTTTCCGAGAATCTCAACCACCTCACTCATTTTTGGACGGGACTTTGGCTGCTTTAGTAAGCACCTGTTGGCTAATGATGCAAGTTTTTGAGCCGATTTAATGCAGTAGTCCCCTTCTAGTCTTGGGTCAATGATTATGTGGAATTTCTTTGAGTCTGAAACATAAGGTTTCACCCATTCCAAAAGCTTCTGTTCACTCCGGGGAAGGTTTCTCTCCACAGCTCGCCTTCCTGTGATAAGCTCGTAAAGAACCACTCCAAAGCTCCAGACATCACTCTTAGCAGTCAACTTCCCAGTCTGAACATACTCTGGAGCTGCATATCCTACTGTGCCCACAACCTTAAGAAAAAAGTATTCAATATGATCAATGTGTTCTTCATATTGGCAAAATTATTAGAAGATGAGTGATACAAAAAGCAAGAATTCAGAAGCAGATACTTATCAGGACCAACATTAAAATACTGTACCACCAAATGACTTTTTTGGCTGAATACTACCATCTAACTCTAGACAATAATTGATTATCTGAAAAACTCTCCACAATAATTCAAAAAGCTTCGGACAAGAAGGCAGAATTCTGACAGTCTAAATCACAAGTCATTTTAATTTCACCACTAATGACTCGGATCCAACAAAACTTACCGCTGTGGAAACATGACTTATTCCTTCAGGAGGTCCCTGCCTTGCTAATCCAAAGTCTGAAAGTTTTGCATTGAAATCCTCATCTAGCAAAATGTTTGACGTTTTGAAATCGCGGAATATTAGCTGCACAATCAAAGTATCCCAATCTTATTTACTTGCAAGAAATTGATAAGTAACTTACTTTCTAAAGAATATAGGCCTTAATACATGTAATCGTTGCAAGGAATTCTTCAGCACATGCATACAGAAAGCATACTTAATTTTGTCCATACACGGGAAAAATTTCAAACCCATTGGAAGTATCTTCTTATTAAAATAATAAGATCTCTAGAAAAATGCTTCTACAATTAACCTATAAGCAACCCAAATAGGTAAATCAAACAAAAGAGAAATAGGACACCTGAAAGTCCATTTCTTCGTGAAGGTACGCCAATCCACGGGCCGCATCCTGTGCAATTTTTAATCTAGTGATCCACGTAAGTGGTGATGGCATTCGAGCCAAGAGATGGTCTTCTAAGCTTTTATTACGCATTAGTTCATAGACCAAGAGTCTTTGAATCCCTCTTTCATCATCTTCTGCACAATATCCAACTAGCTTCACGAGATTCGGATGCTTGACAACACCTAAAAAGTTCACTTCATTTATCCATTCCTTATGCCCCTGGACACTAGAATGCATACATGGTAATTTCATTAGATAAAACTCAAAGCACCTCACAATGGGCATTCCAAAAGCAACACGAACCTTCCAAAACAAACCCATTTCAATAAATTCAAGACAGATTCCTAAAACACCTCCATCCCGGGTAAATGTCTGGGGAATGCATTGTTTTTAATTGAAAAAAATGACAATTTATACGATTGCAAATTAGTATACTTTCTATTTTTCAGATTTGGGAAGAAGCTTCCCAATCCATTATGCCTAATCTTCTCCACTATAACTATTTCAACCCAAAATTCTTGTAAACAACGATTCGAATCACATTATACATTCCTCACGTAAATAATCAAACCCAAACTAGCATTAACCAAAAATAATGAGAAAAAAAAATAGTGAAGAAAATCATGCCTGGAAGCCACTACGACTCAACTGTTTGATAGCAACATCAACCTTAGACGGAAGAGCGTGGTCGTCGTCAATCTCCGACCCCGGAACCCTAACAACTCCTCTGTAAACGCACCCAAAGCCTCCTTCCCCAATCAACAAGGCCCTACTGAACCCTCTGGTGGCCGATTTCAGCTCCGAGAACGTGAAAACCCTCAGATCATTGGCTCTCCTCTGGCTTAGAAACTCGTAGAACCCGACCGAGTCGGAAAGGTCCCTAGAGTCCGAGTCGAACTCGGACCTACGAGTGTTTTCGACGGTGCTGGAGGCCACACTCAGGGAGCGTGCCCACGACACCTTGGAGACCCTCGAAACGACGCTGCCACCGCCGCCGGCATCATCGTCGTCGCGCCTCTCTCCGTTGGTGAAATGGAAGCACTTCATGCTAGAAGAGGAGCTGAAGGAACTGTACGAATTGCAGAGATGGTGAACCAGAGAGAAGTAGAGAGAGAGAGAGAGTCAAAGGCGAGTTGCTGCTGATACTTTTGGATCGACCAACTCCAATTGGCGACCTTTGATTTATTTATAAATACGTTTTGAAATATCGGACCAGGCGGCCTTTTTTTTTTGGGTTGGGGTGTTATGGCACAAATGGTCCCTAAATTATCTAATTTATGGCAATTTGGCCTTCAAAGTTTCAATTGTGGTAATTAAGTTCATGAATTTCTGGTCTAAAACTATTTGGTCTATGAACTGTTTAAAATGCAACATGCAGTTAAATTTTTAACTAGAAACAAACGTGAGTAGAACGATAACATGTTGTAGCAACAGAAAATGTATTTAAAGGAAATTAAATTGAACAAAAGTATTCGAAGAGAAGGCTAGATGTATTATTTGCATTTTTAAGGTTCTTGGAGCTATAAATTTAGAGAATATTTTTCTTTGATTGTTCGAAAATTCTCAAATTATCTTTTAAATAAACTTTTAGATGCCACCATGCGCTCTTTACGTGTATTTTTCATTAAAAATTTAACAACAAGTTATAATTTAGAGACAGTCTAAGGACCAAATTATTACAAATTAGAAAGTTCAAGAACTTAATTGCTACAATTAAAACTTTGAGGATCAAATTGCCATCTATTGGATAGTTCAAGGATCATTTATTTCATCAACATTTTTTTTTCCTTTCTTTTTTTTTTTGGGTTTATTTTTATGTTTATTCCTGAATTATAAATTATAGGGAGTGTTTGAAATTGAATTTGCCAATCGAATTTTTGAAAATGAGAATGGAGGACCCTTATTTTTGAACGTCACATCCTAATGTCTCATATTTAAATTATAACTTCATTCTATTCTATTACACTTTAGATGTCTCTCATTCAAATTATAACTCATTCCATTATATACATTTAAATGTACTCATTCAAAATACCCAAACTAAACAGGTTCAATTTGAATTGTTGAATTGTTGAAATAAATATTCATTTGAATGAGCCATTGGAATAGAAAAACTAGAATTATTGAAACAAATAGGCCTCGTTTGTTTCACCCATTTGAATGAGTATATTTAAATAGAAATTGTGGGATGGGTTATAATTAGAATGAAAGACATTTGAAATGAAATAAATTGTAATATGTTGTAATTAAAATGAGAGATATTAGAATGAATTATTTAAAAATACCTCATAGGCTCCATTCTCATTCCAAGACACAAAACTCATTCCGATAGTTGATGTGACTGATAGACCATTTGAATGGAAAAACTAAAGTGTTGAAATAAATACCCATTCTAAAAGACTATTTGAATAGAAAAACTAGAATTGTTGAAACAAACACTCATTTCAATGAATTTTCCATTTGAATGGAATGAAATGGGTGAACAAACGGGCCTATAACCATTTGAATGGATATATGAATGGGAATGGAGTGAACGAGTGAAAAAAACTCATTTGAATGAAACTTGAAATAGGGGTCAATTTGGTTTTGTTTTACTATGTTGTAATTATGCTGGCTGTAATTATTTGTGAGCAAGAAGCAGTTATGAGAAAAAAAAAAGTTCTAGGCATTTAGTAAATTTAATTTACAAAACTGTTATGCTGTGTAAAAGTAGAATTTGAGTGTTCAGTAAACTATACATTGTGTGTACTATAAAATCATATATATATATATTTTTTTTTAAAAAGTGGGGCTTAACTAATGACCGCCACTTACTACAAATTAAAGAAAAATAACACACATACACTCTACCAAGGTTTGAACCCCTAACCCTCCAAACTCACACACACATCCTATAAACCTTGGACCAACTGAGCTAGCCCCAGTTGGCACTATAAAATCATATTTTAGGCCAATATAAAGCAAAATCAGCTAAGAAGTACCACTTATCCTATTTTCAAATTCTGTTTAAAATAGCGGTTATACTGTAATTTTTAAAATTTGCTAAATAAAAGTAAGAACTTATCAAACATATCCCCCTCTTCTTTTCTCTAACTGTTTTTAAAAGCCAAAAGTAATATTTAGTATCAACCCCAAACACAACAATGGCACGTCATTTTATTGATTTCAGTCTTAAATACTCATTTATATTTAAGTATTTCAAAATTATTTACTTTCCATTTTACTTCTAATTGCAAAGTGAAGATTTTAGTAATTTTCGGAACAAAGTTGAAATGTTCAGTAATTTTAGCGCATATTGAGACATTTTATATAATTTGATAAATATAAAATAATCTCCCTTAATTATTATTTTTTTAAGAGAAAATTAGGCATAACACGGTCTTTTAAAAAATAATATCAAAAATACGATGCCTTAACTTTTACATAATTCCATACGCTACTTTTTAGATAAATACCGTATCTGGTTAAATAACTCAGCTAATCTCCCGTACTAGAAAATAAAAGTGGGATGGTGTACCGAACAAGGCTGAGAGACAGCAAATCTCACCGAGCCTGATAAGGATGTCATCGTAAGTGACGATGATGACACTGGAGCTCAGTCGCCTTGATCTCAATCTTAAGGAGGCACCATCACCATTTGCGAAGAAGACAAAGATTGATCTGTATGTTAAGCCATCCTTTCTCTTTCTTACATTTCAATATTTGGCTAGACTGTTAAACTGTACAAATACTCTAATCGGTATTGACTATTAGAAAATAATAAATATAATTTGAATTTTTTTTCAGATTGATTTGTTCCCCTCAGATTTATAGGGTAATTGACTAAATCATCTTAAGGAACATGGATCCGTGCTTTACTCACAGTGCATATAAGAATAATCTTTTTCTCGCATTTAGATTGCTTAGTACTATCATCTTTTTCTCGCATTTAGATTACTTCGTACTCCATTTTATGATCAACCTAAATGTCTTCTTTCAGATTCCCACCTGTATATTTATGGTTTTTTTTTTAATTGAAAGGTAAATGTTACAGATACATATTTATATTTCAGTACATTTCTGCTTATTCTTTCTAAAAGTTCAACAGTTTTAGCAATTGGGAGTAAGAAAAAATCTTAAAGGCTTTGGCTCTTTCTTAGAAACAATCTCAAAAGCTTTGGCTGCTTTCTTTTATTTTTGAAGTCTTCTTTGTTTTGACCAACACTTTAGGGATTGATTAACATCCGATAATAGATAGTTTTATCACTCATTTTGGTCCTTTTACTCTTACATTAGGTGTGTTTATGTGATCTCTTATTTGATATTTGGAAAATTACTTTTTCAAAATATGATTACGGTGCATATTTTCTGGTAGGTTGTAGGTACATTTGCTTACACAAATAAAGGGTTCTATTATCAAAATGCAAGAGAAGTTCCTCTACTGTTATTCTCTTGAAAATCAAAGATCCAAGTTCAAAGGCTTTCAAGTTCCGCATTCAAATAGAATTTTTTGGACCCTTAACTATGTTGATGCTTGCACTAGACAATATTTTGTATTGATTCAAATAATTATAAATTGTGGTTTCAATAATTTGGATTTTGACCATCTAAATAAAAGCTTAGATTTTGATTCTTGACCAGCAATGGAGCAAAGCATTTGATATATCTATAATAATATATATTATATATTTTCCCCGGGTTTGAGAGTGAGTGTTCGCTTGCTATATTCAAACATATCATTTTCTGTACATGCTTTGAGAGAAAATGGAACCAATATGTTGTGATTTTTGGCTTATATATACGTACTTTCTTTATTTAACATAATGCATTGGGTCCTTTTTATTCATATTCGATCATTGTGGCATTGTTAGAACAAGAAGAAATTCTAAAACTTTAGAATGAGTAATAATCTTGTAATCTATAACTAATAAATATATCAGTAACTGGTAACCAGATTAGTTAATGGTAACTAGATTGGATTGAATAGTAACAAGTAACCAGAGAAACTAGAAACCAATAATCAAATTAGCAATATCAATTACAAATTAGAAACTATAAACTAAATTGGTTACTTATGATCAGATTGGTTTAATTTAGTATCTAGTAACCAAATTAGTTACTGTTAATTAATGACCAAATTGATTACTGGTAACCAGTAACTAGTAATCAAATTGGTTATTGATTTGATAACTAGATTATTTATTGATAACTAATTATGTAATAGTAACTAGTTACTAATATGTTTACTTAGTAATTATAAGAACTAGTAACCAATCTGATTACTTAATAACCATAAGAAATAGTAACTAGGTTAGTTACTGGTAATCATTTTAGTTTTGACTACTTTATTAACCAGAGAAGCTAATAACCATATAAACTAGAAAGCATCAACCAAAATGATAACTAATAATTAGGATAACCAATTTCTAAATTAGTAATTGTTAACCAGAGTAGTCACTAGTAATCAAAGTTACCAATGACCAGTAAGTAGAGTAACCAGTTACCAGTTTAGAAATTAATAACCATATTAGCTACTATAGTTACCAATCATCAATTTGGAAATTAATAATCATATTAATTACCATGTTTACTAGTAATAAGTAAAAAGTAACGAGTAATAAATAACCAATAACTAACCACAAGTCTAGAAAATTGCTAGTTATAGTTAGTTGGTTAAGCATATTTCTAATATGATTGTAACTTGTAACCATTAACAAATCTTCTAACTAGTAATAAATAAGCAGATTGGTAACTGGTAACCAAATTGGGTACTAGTTACCGCCTCATAACCAAATTGGTTACTGGTAACTAGTAACTAAAGTTTAAAAACTGGTAATGGATTTGGTTACTAGTCAAGTATTATGTCAGGTAACTAGAGAAACTAGAAACTAGTAATCAATTTGGTAACCAGATAAAAACTAGAAATCAGAAACCAATTTTGCAATAATGATTACACTAACCGGAGAAAAAAAAATTAGTAACCGGTAATCATTTTAGTTTTACCACACTATTAACCAAAGAAACTAGTAACTAAAAAGAAATTAGTAAATATAGAAACCAGAACCAATACGTACCCAAAGTTGTAACTAATAATTGGAATAACCAGTAACTAGCCAAGAGTTTAGAAACTAGTTAGTGGTTATAGTTATAGTTACTGGTGGCTAATTAGTGGATATAGTTGGTTAAACGTACTTTTAATATGATAATAACTAGTAACAGTGAGCAGTTTTGCAGCTAGCAACCGGTAACCAGATTGGTTACTATAATCTGCTCCGTAACCAAATTAGTTACTAGTAACTAATAACCAAATTGGTAACTAGAAAACATATTAGTTATTGGTAACCAGGGTAACTATACCTAATAGCTATATTGGTTAGTAGTAACCGGTAACCAGTTTCTACCCACTGATCTAGAAACTAATAACTAAGATTGGTTACTATTACCTAGTAACCTAAGTACTTATGGAGTACTCGTTGTTTGTTGAGATAGTTGGTTACCAAATACTTTTTATTTGTTAAGATATTTGGTTAGCTATGGAAATCTAGAAAATTATCATTGATAATCTAGTTATTTCTTATTTTTAATAATAATAAAATTAAATGATCAAAAAATATTTTATGTATTATATGAAATTTTGTAACAAGAATAAAGGGGATAAAAGATGTTTTCCCCGTTTCTTAAAAATTAAAGATTAAAAAAAATAGAATAGTGCATTATGTTACTAAGGAACAAAAAAGAGTAACTCTTTCCATCCCCAAAATGAAAAAAAAAGAAAGAAAGAAAAAAGGGAAAAGAAAAAAAACGAGCAACAAATATTTTCTGAATTATATAAAAAAGTTTAACAAGAAAAAAAAAAAGAAAAAAAAAAGATGTTTCCCCATAATGCATTATGTTACTAAGGAAAAAAAAAGTAACTCTTTCCATCACATAATGAAAAAAAGAAAAAGAAAACGAGCAACAAATATTTTCTGAATTATATAAAAAATTTTAACAATAATAAAAAAGGAAAAAAAAATTGTTTCCCCGTTTCTTAAAAGATAAATTTTTTTTTTTTAAAAAGGGAGTAATGCATCATGTTATTAAGGTAAAAAGTAAAAAAAAAAAAAAAAGAAATGGAAGATAGAACTGAGAATATAGTTTGAACCCATGTCCAACGCATGTATAAGTGATTCCCAACCATTAGGCCATCTTACGTGTAAAGACCATTTAAGTTTGTATTCTATAAACTGATACTTTTTCTCCGCTTTGCTTTTGAAAATGACAACCGCATGCCGTATGGAAGTTGATTGTTCTAATTGAAAAAAGATGACAACCGCATGCCGTATGGAAGTTGATTGTTCTAATTGACCGTATATATGTAATATTTTTTTCTTTTGTCGGTAAAACACTTAAAAACTCTTTTTTTAATGCCAGATTTAAATAGAGAGTCCATTTAAGGCCCATTATCGTTTTCCAAAACAAAGGAGGACAATATCACTGTATCAGTATGTGAAGGGCATCACGAGGGCGAGCAGTAAGGAGCCGAATACTAGCCTCAGTATCAGGGGAAAACTATGAGGGCCCACCGCTTCATTGAGGGGCTTAATTGTAATTTAAACTTTTTATTTTAGATCAACAAAATCTTTTTTTTTTCTTTCAAGATCAACAAAACCTGTAATTATTGAAAAAAAAAGAACTTTTACAATAATATATTTTAATGAAGGAAGATATTCCTTTAATCCAAAAATTTTCTCTTCACTTCTTAGCTAGGAAAACAATTTCCAGCAAAAAAAAAAAGAAAAGAATTAAACCAAATGTTAGAGAAAAAGGATAAACACATTAAACAACGGATGACCGTACACTAAAAAAGTATGAAACTGTTAATGAAAGCTCAAAAGATCGTCAATACATTTGACTCTATAGATTTAGATATTTTAATTCATTATAATTTGATTCTTTGAAAAATATCCTCCACCATTCGAGCTTGTCGTGATATATTTTTCGCATATATCGATATTAGTTCTCATTATTATTCCATATACGAAAACTATATACAAAAAGTGGAGTTTTGCAATAGAAATCTAAATCTATAATAATTACTTTCATTAAAACAAAAAAATTATTAAGATAAAATAACAGTAAAAATTAGAAAAAAAGGAAAATCCTTTTGAATTTCCCTCCCCAATGAGATAGTGCTGTTGAGAGATTAAAGTTAATGAGAATAAGTAAACTTTCGCAGAAAAAGAGCATCTAGGGTTTTCTTGGAGTGATTTTGGAGCCACTTAATCACTTATGTTTAGAATTCCATGTAAGTTTAGTGTCTCATCTTGAATCTAACATGTAAAAAATAAAAAAAGAATTTAATATTATAATTTGAGTACAATTATAGGTGGAAAAAGTCCTTTCAAAAAAAAAAAATTATAGGTGGAAAAAGGCTTAGTCCATATTTTAGAATTTTCTTATGATTTTATATGTGATATAAGTGATCTAGATCTAATAAAGCTAAAAATATTTTTGAGATAACTGCAAAAAAATATTATGAAGTATGATTTTTCTGTAATTTTAATCATGTCTTTTGGCTTGTGCAAAATTATATATGCACATTTTAAATTTCTGAAATTTTGTATCTACTGTGTACAAATTGAGTGATTCGTGCTAACTGTTTTAAATTATTTTCAATAAATTTTTTGTGTTAGTCAGCAGAAATAAAATATCCTCAATTCAGACTTCGTATTTAGTAAGCTATTAGTCAATTTATATGTAGAAGGTATAAATTTATAGAGATTTGAAGTTTGGAGATATAATTTTGCACAAGCCAAAATAGAGACTTAAATTTGTAGAAATGCTATTCTTCATGGTTTTTTTTGTTGTTGCAAATAACCTAATATTTTTCTTTTTTTTTTTATTATCACAATTGCCTAAAAAAGAAACAACTCATATATTACTATTTTTTTTTCTAGAAGAAAAAGATTATAGAGTTAGAGGGTGACATACCCTTATAATTCGGGCAGTGGACTCACCCTCGTCGATTAATGGATACTTCTCGAAGTGGATTGTCCATAAACTTCCGACCACCACGACAGTGGCAACTCGAACCTAAGACTTTTTGTCAAAGGAACTAGCGCCTTATCACTCACCTGTTAGCACGGTGGTCATATATCACTACTTTGGTTCGTTAGTATTGACCCAAATTAATTTTCATCAAAAAAGCGTGTAAATAAAATATGATGTATGGATAATATTTTTATCTTATTTGGGATAAATGATATTATTGTAAGAAAAGTTGGAAGTAGAGTCAGCAGGTAACTGGAGCTTCCGTATTTTGGTAATTGGTGCAACTAACCAAGGTCCACAGGTAATTATCAACAAAACCATGGCCCATAAATAAGATCGATGAGTCACATCTATGCGAGTCAAATCCTAGAAATTAGTATTTTCTCATTTTATTTCTTTAGAATGAAAAATCTTTTTCGTATAAGCTCTCGATTTTTGTTCTACTTGAAGATAAATGATGATCAAGAGACGATTAATGGTCCATTACCGCGTACACCTTTTGATTTTAGAAATTTAATTGAACATTTAGGGCTTTGGTTTCATTTTTCATTTTCTATTTTCTATTTTTTAAAACAGAAAAATGAAATTTTTTTTTGAAAGTTTGTTTGGCTACTTTGTTTTTGTTTTTTTTTTTTTAAATTGTTATCAAAATTTTCAAAAAAAAGTGATAACAAAAAATTTCTAATACCTTTATTTTTTTATACAAGTTTCAAAAATTAAAAACATGCATACATTTATACATAAGTGTCTATACACATATATGTGTGTACATATACAAATATAAATCTATATGATTTCCTCCCTCATTATTTGCACTTTTTGTTTTTGGAAACAAGTAGGGAAAATAAGTTTGCTAAACATGTAAAAAACCCTAACCTCTCTCTTTACTTGCATTTCCTCCAAACAAAAAAGCCAGCACCGCCCCACTTGGAGCCGGAGAGGGGTTTTCCCTTCTCCTTCTCCAGCCTCCTCTCCTCACCCTCTTCCTCCTCCTCTTCTCTGCTTCTTTTTTCTTTTTCTTTTTCAGTTTTAATAAGTCCAGATCTAGATCTGGTTTATAGCACCACCTTTTGTGTGGATTTTAGTTCGGTTCAGATCTTAAATATGAGATTTATTCTCAGATCTAGATCTGTTTAATGGCCGGTTTTTATTTTGTTTTCTTTTTCACGGGTATGGATCTCAATTGGTGCTGGCCTCATATAGTCTACCCCGCCAAGAATACAGTTAGGAGCATTCTTGTTATCTTTCTCTTGAAGAATTAGGGTAGGCCACACATTTGTTCGTAGCTGTGTTTGTGATCTATTTTTTGTCTCCTTTCTTTTAAGGAGTTTGAAATTGTAATCCTATGCTTATATTGTAATTTGAAACTTTTGCTTCGATTAATGATATTCCCTTGAGGAGCCCGTTTATATTAAAAAAAAAAAAAGTCTGCCAAACATGTTTCTTGTTTTTAAAAATTAAAAATTAAAACAAAATTTTCACTTATATTTTTAATTTATTTAAAAGAAAAAACTAGAAATGAATCCAAACAAACCCTTAACAATTTTGTTAAGTTGGCTTAATTTATCTAGTATCTACCGCTATAAATGAAATGCAGCGTGTTGATCATCTTGGTCCCATTGTGATTTTCTTTTTTTTTTTTTGAAAGGGGTCCCATTGTGAGTTTGACAATAATAAATGATTCAAATTTTAAATACAGTAACAGTACTTCTGTATATACATCCTTGTACTCTCGTTTAATATAAATTTTTTTATGCGTTTGTATAACTACATATTCAAAATTTAAATTATAAAAACAAAATATATTTTTAGAAATTGTATACTTTGGATGGTTTCTAGATGTTTGATTCGAATAACGGGAAAGCCAAAATTGGATCAATTAACAATTTGGTTGGAGAAGATTCTTTTGCGTGAGGCATGCGGCAGGCTTAGATTATCGTGTGAAATTAATAAATGTAACGAAATTGAACACTTGCCAAGTCTTTGAACAGGTTAACCACACATTGCTGCCGATTATGCATAACTATTTGGGGAATTACACCTAGGGGTCTATTAAATCATTGTGATAAAAAGTGAGACTCATTCATTAATGTTTTTAAAACTAACTTTCATTATCATATCACATATGTAAAATTACTTGGATACCTTATTTCTTCAACAAACTTCAAACTACTTTAGCCACTACCGCCGGTCTCGATTCCGATCCGATGGCGGTGCCTTTACTCGACTGAGGTCGAAAAATTTCGACTATGGTCGAACTTGTTCGGCCGCCTCTTCCTATTGTTCCGATCGTTTTTCAACTAGTGGCCGGAAAATTTCGACACTGGTTGAAATTTTTTGACTGAGATCGAACCACCGTTCAACTGTAGTCGAACAATTCGACTAGAGTCGAAGCCACTGGTCGAAATTTTCGACCGGCATTCGACTATAGTCGAGCAATTTCGACCCTAGTCGAATATAGTCGGCCGTCTTCCCAGCGCCGCCTTCGTCACTTTTGATTTGTTCGATTTAGTCGAAATTTTTCGACTAGGATTGAGTCAAAGGTAATTTTAGAATTTCGAAATATTCATTAAATGACATGGCAATAAAAGTCCTACTTTTATAAACGGTTTATAAGTTGTCCCTTTTTTCATCACATGTATTAAAAGAGGGCCAAAATTGATAATCCTTCTTATTATTTTTAAATTAAAAGAAGCTTGTGATTTTTTATTGAAAGAAAAAAGAAGCTTGTGATTCACACTTGCTCTTTCTAATACTTAGCTTTAAAGGGTCAAAAACACATGGATGATTACAAATCATTGTTTGCTGTGACATATTAAAATAAAATTTATAAGCAATAATAAGTAATAGTTATGAGGGACTGAAAATCATCTGTCTTTCTACTTGTCCATCCTATCAAAATATGACTATAAAACCCCACTCAATTTTTTTTATATTAGTAGTGGGACCCACAAATTTTTTAAAAACCCATATACTCTCTCTCTTTCTCTTTTTTTTTTTTTTTCCTTTTCTCTCTCTCTCTCTCTCTCCCTCACCCGATCTCTCCCTTTCACTCTCGATTAAAGCAATGTCGCTGCCACCCATCCGCTGCGCGAGCATCTCCGACCGCTGATGAGCCGAGCCGCTAACCTAGAACTGATTGCTGCCTTGCCAGAAGCTCACCGTCGTGATTTGGGAGCTGTCGGAGCCGTGTAATGCCCACGAGGATGCAAAGATGGCCGCATCTATTTTTGGTCACTGGCGACAATTCTGGCCACTTCAGGCTGTGAAACCGTACTTCCTGAACTCGTCTCGACGGAAGCTTTCTTATAGTATATATATCTTAACTCAAAACTGCTCGGATTAAATTTTACCATTATTGATAATTTTAAGCTTTTTAGTTTTAGGAGATGACCTTATAATCCGACTGTTACATCATCAAATAAATGTCATATTTGTGATGTACTCGTAAAAATATGAAAAATGAGATATATATTGACTATATTTGGTGACGGGCACAGAATGTGATGCCCAAGATTCTTACATGCATAATAAGCCAATAATAAACATGTTCATATTGCATAATAGATATATCATGAAACTAGTGTCAATTTTATGGTAAATTACTCATTCTGATTGTTAAATACTTTTGATCTGTATTATTATACTAATGTTTGTTGAAGTACTCCCATGCAGTGTAAAGGCTCAGTACCCTCAAAGAGAGAGAGCTTGGTGTGTGAAAGGAATAAGAATACATTTATGAATAGTAGTACTACATGCACATGCATTAAAATCATATTTGTTGATAAGTTGGTCAAATAGTAGTTTTTCGGTAAAATACATTTTTCACGCTTTTCGAGACCAAATTCACTGTGTGTTTAACACGTCTAATCACTTTTATTTAATGTTTAGAACTCATTTCTAGCATTTTCAAAAATGTTAGTTCTAGGTAAGCACGAGGTGGCAATCACTGTACTGAAATATGTTTAATTGCACTAAGCTAGCTTAGATTCAGCTTAATCGCGTAATGTCATCTTTGTGCACTCTAATAATTAGGCATTGATGCTTTGTTTACATTATTAATTGGAGTCTAATTGACTTATTTTTATGTTTAATGATTGGTTATGGGGCTAGGTTTCACCAAATTACAATAAGATTGGCCATATAGGATCATAAGTCAAAGTATGACTAGATTTCACTTTCTAAGCTAGGATTCACCAACTTTGGCTAGATTTAGGTGCATAAGATTGTCCAGCAACATGGTGACTATGCTAAGGGTGTTTTAGAGCTTGACACATGGAAAGTATTGAGCAAAATACCTAAAATACCCCTTAAAACTTAAGTTATGCCATATCTTAGTCATTAAGTATCACTTTTGGACCAAATCTGGTCATTCTCTTCTCCTTTCTCGTGGTAGAACTCAATTTGGAGCTCTAGAAAGCAAGATAGATCCAAACTAGTCAAGGTAACTCAACTAGTTCTTCTTCCTAGGTTTTGCTTTCCTATTTCAATTTTCCACTTGATACTACTTAAATAATGATTCTTTTAGGTCCTCTTGATTCCTAAGATCAATTTCAAAGCCTTGGAAATCAGTTTTGTGGAAGTAGAAGGCAAGAGCTTCAATAAAGGTTCAAACTAGTCAAGGTGAGCTTTTTATGGAATTTAGAATTAGTAACTTATTTCTGTTGCTTTAGCTCTTAAATCAAAGCTTTTATTTGATGAATAAAGATCCTAGAAAACCTTATTTATGGCTGGAAACAAAGAATTTAAGTGGAAGATTAAAGTTAGACTTAAAGCCCTAAAGTGTGCTAGTTATAGATTTAAGTGTTTTCATGTGTGATAGATTATGTTTTTCTATTTGTAATCTGATTTTCTAAACTTGGAGTGTATATTTTATGGATCCTATTATTTATTTCACTCATTTGGTGGCTGGTTACGATGACATATAAGTGTAAAATTGGTTTTAGGCTTTGTCTAAACTGAAAGGAATCTAAGTGCACCTAGGTTGTTCTAAATGATCCTCTTTGAGTTACATATGTGAGAATTGGCTTATTAGTTATTATTGCAGGTCTTAAACCATGATTTTAATCATGTGGGAATGTCCTAGAATTAGAGGAGATGCTGTCCAAATATTTTTAAAACCAAATGGTACCATTTAAAAGTAATTGGACTAGTTTTTATGAAGGTAGGTGACATTTTGGTTCATTTTGAGATTAGGCTTCCTTATTTTGTGAAAGTTCTGATTTTAGTCTTATGGTTGTTTTCTTTAAGCATTTTACATTGTAGTAATCATCTTAGTAATAAAATTAATATCAGGTCTTCCCCACACATCTTGCCACAGAGGATACTGACCCTTTTCACTATCTTTTCTACCGGACACAAGGTAAGTAAAGACTTATTTTAACTGCATCACAAGAACAGTAGTAGATATAAGATGTTTTCTTACATGCTTATGTGTATTATTTCAATTATATGTTATTTATATTAGTGTTGTAAAGTTTACTGAAACATAAACATGACATGATCATTTAAGCATGATTTTCAAGAAAGAGAAGTTTTCCACGCATTGGATTCAAAGTAGTACCATTGTACTGATTTTACGAGATATATTTTAAGTACAGTGTTTAGTCTGTTTGTGTTGGGTAAGTATAGTTTGCACATGTATCCTTTCCACATAAGTAGGCACGGCTTACCGACTGCTGGGACTGAGCATTGTACTCTGAGATTTGTTAGGTGCATTACCTAATCGGTCTGCGTTGGGTAGGTATGGTTCGCATTAGCCATGTGTTTCCTTCCCGCATAGGTGGGCACGACCTAGTGACTGCCGTGACTTTGTAATGTACTCAAGGGCCCTATAAAGAAATATTTTCTAAGAAAAGTGCATCAAAATGAAAAGTTATGAAAGAAAGAGTACAATGAGAATTTCAGTAAAGTTTATGCATGAAACACATTCACGAGCATACATGATGTTTACTTGCTGAGCATTAGCTCATTTAGTTCCTGTGATGCAGATGAGGAGATATATGATGTATAGAGTTGCTAGTTGGCTAGCACGCTTTCTCGTCGCCATGATTATACAGATGTAGATGAGCTTGACCTGTGAGCAATGTTTTCTTTGTATTTTGATATTTTGTGTATTGTAAATATAACTATTGATAGCAAGATAAACTGATAAGAACTTTTTGATTGTACATTTTGTAAAGAGACTTTCAGGCAGTAATGCCTCGCAGTAGTTTTGTCTAAAAGTTTTAGAAAGTTCAAATTTGCCCATTTTTTTATAAAACTAAATATATGATTTAAGAAAGAGTAATACTTACTAGTTTGACTGTATATGATAATATGGTTAAGCTAGGGGGCGTTACACAGAAAACGAGATTGGGCGGGACCGATTTTGTCTCGTTTTACATGCTACGGGGTTGGGTTTCGGCTCGAGCCCAACTTGGATAAGTCATATATCTAACCTAGCTAATTTGGGTGCTAGGAATTCAGTGGTGAGGTCTGTTTCTCGATCTGAGACTTTGTTCGAAAAATGATATTTCAAAGCGAGCGATCGAGTGTTCGAAAATGACTCCCAACCTCTGAATGATCTCCAAACGACACCAAATACACTCCATTACATCATAGCTTAGTCTAGTCACTCGTTTGAGGTAGGGATTCGATTACTTGATTCTAAAATTAGTTTAATTGTGAATTTACATATTTATTCAAAATATATAAATTCACAATTAAACTAATTTTAGAAATGTGAAATGTTTTGTAAAAATGTGTTTACACATTGTTTTGAGATGATTTGATATTTAAACTGCCTGGGAGGCAAGTCACACTGGTTGGCGTACTATATATCTTGTCTTGAAACTGTTTTATGCAGGAATTAGATTTTATGGGTTTTGCTAAAAATGACTATTATACTGCCAAAATTTCTGGAAAATACATATGAATTGAGAATATAGTTTTGTGAACTAAACTTGATTTGGTTGTATGGTCTGTTTTGTGGTTCTATGAAAAATGGTACTTATTCTGATTTATATCATTCATATAGTACTATGATACATATTCACCTCACGCGGTCGATAGAATCACGGTGTTCCATTAAGAATACTAGAATCGCGGTATTTCAACAAAACACTGGAAGATGAAAAGAGAAAGAAAAGGGAAAAAGAAAAAGAAAAAGAAAAAGAAAAAGAAAAAGAAAACTAACGGTCATCAAATAGATGACTGGAACCCACATATGTCATGAGCATTAGACATTACGGAATTAAGTGATATTTAGTACATTTGTGAAGGCTTGAATAATATATACTGGTTTGAGATGATGTTTTACAATGGTTTGGAATGTTTGAACCTTTGGAAAAGAAATTTAATTGGATTTCTATAAAACTGTTTAAATGTTTCACTGACCATGTAGGAACTTAGAAATAAGTATTTTTATATTGGTTAAAAACCTATAATTAAATCTCTACTGAGGATTCACATGCTTGCCCCTACTTTCTCCTACTTTCAGGTGTTGAATTATTTATGGTAATTATCCTGGTGGCTTGATAAGCATGTTTGGCAAATGCTTGCAGTTCATACCTCTTCCTTGGTTGGTTCCTACTTTATGTCTCTTTTTTTTTTTTTCCTATGTCAAATTGTTTAGCCATGATTATTTACTAAAGGGATGTATGAGGATGGTTTTGTTAATAAATTGAGTACTTGGAACTATAAATAGTTTTATGTAATCTATTTTAGACATTGAACTAAAGATTTCAAGTGAACTCATTTTATCAAAATTTATGATTCGTTAATAAATTTCCAAATGAGTCAACTAGAATTCATCTTAAATTTGAATGGATGTTTTATTGAGTAATTTAAACTAATAAAATGTTTCTTGGCTATGAAATTTATAATATTTTGAGGACTGAAATGTGTTAGGATTTATGCTCTAAAAGCATGTATGTTTTGAATATTTGTTGAATTAATAAAATGATATTTTTCTATTTGAATTTGTGCATAATTTGTATGTATTTAAATATCAAAAAATTCCTAGTTTATTTATGTGATCATGAATTTAGTATATAAGTGTTATACTCGTGAGGGTTAAATTTATGGATAATAAATTAAATATAGTCCATAATAATTAATTAAAGTTTGAGATCTTTAATTAAATATTATTAGTACGGTCCATTAATATTAAGAATATAATAGTCTTATTCGGACTATTAATGTGTTGACATCACAATGGAGGTACTTTATATAATTCGATTATATAGGACTGGACCAGACATTATTTGAATCTCACATAAATTCCGTTAACTGTTAAGAGTTCAAATAATATCGCTAGATGATCATATGTAAATCAATCTTAATCCTGATTAATTATAGACTCCTATTTATAATATTATGTTCTTTAACATACTTGTTAAAGGTTTGTTTCCTAAACAGATCAAAATACTTATATCTTGGGAGCATGATGAGATGAGTAGCTGAGAATATAGCTTACAGATATGGAATCCGTTCCTTCCATTAGGAAGCTAGAAAGATGATTCCCTTATGTATTGATTCAGAACTTGAACAGTTTGAGTACTTAATTTATAATAGATTTATAAATTAATTGTTCATTGGAGAATCAATAGTACATAAGGATAAACCAAGAAACGAAATTCATGTATTCCAATTTTGTCTGGGAACTTGTAGATCCACCTGAAGATGTCAGGTCCATTGGATATAAATGGATCTATAAGAGAAAAAGAGGTGCAGATGGAAAAGTTGAAACGTTCAAGGCTAGGTTAGTGGCAAAGAATTATACCCAAAAGAAGGGAGTTGATTATGAAGAGACTTTCTCACTAGTGGCCATGCTTAAATCCATACTTGGACCAGACATTATTTGAATATCATATAAATTCCGTTAACTGTTGATGTCACGACCCAAACCCCAGGCCAGTGGTGGAATGAGAATTTCAGAAGTGGAAATTCATAAGTTATTTTAGAAAATTATAAAATCTCCAATTTTTCAAAAAAACGACAACTTCTGTAAAAGATTATAAAAATAATCTAGATTGTAAATTCCTACGGTTTGTGATCACTACTAGATATAGACTGTAATAATATTCATAAAACGTACTTATGCATCACTATCATCATCACAAGGAGGCATAATAGGTTATACAGACTAAATCCAAAGTACGAGTCTTAAAGTATTATTACAAATCCAAAATGAGAGTTAATAAGTAGTTACCAACTACTAAACTAGTAATAACTTCCTCTCCTAATCACTCTACTCTGGAGTTGCCTAAGTCACACTGCACATTACCTGATAGGGGAAAAGATAAGGGGTGAGCATTCACATGCTCAGTAGGAATTCAATTATGTTTTTGGTATAGATGCAACTTTTCAAACCTGCATGGTTAGTACCTTTCCAAAATCCGTTTACAAATCAAGTTTGCAAACTAATCAAGGTCAAAAGTAATCATGTAGTCAAAACCAAATCAAAGTCACAATATTGTATATATCATAAATCAACCAAGTATATATATGAGCTCTCATCCTCCTATCACGATCCTGTAATACCTCTTTAGCAGAGGTACCCAATATCCTGATACTACCCAGAGGTGTGTCAGCAAATCCTGCGCAGGGGCCTAGGTCTCTTACCTAGCGCTGCAGTAACTCGCCAGTGATCTAAATACCATGATGCTAAAATAGAACTCAAGTGTGTGATCTTATGATAGGTACAACATTTCATAGAGTATGTAATAACCATGCATAAATTATATCAAGAAAACCATGCTTAAAAACTCATTTGGTATTATTTTGGGATTTATAAAAAATCGGGGAATATAACGACTGTATGTTCTTAAAATCCAAAATTTTAAACCTGCATAAAAATCATACAATCCAATCCAGAACAATCTAATATATCTCAACAGTTCACTAGTTTACCAAAGATCCAATCAAATCATTTAAATCCATGAAAATCGACAATTTCAAGTAATAGGTCATAATGCACATTTTAAAACAAAATAAGTATAAAACTTAGTAATGGAACCCCTACCTCGCCTTGATAGCTATGCTAAGCTATCGGCTCCCGTAGATTATCCCATTAGCTACCCGGTCGCTCGAATGGTCGTTTTGGGATCCCATAAGTTCACTTTGAGGGGTGACTTTCTAAACAAAGCCTCAAATTGAGAAACAGATATCACCAATAAATTCCTAGCACCTAAAAAAGCTAGGTTAGACATATAATTAGATTAATTTGGGCCCTGGACTGAAGCCCGGCCTGTGGCATGCAAAACGAGGCAAAATCCTAAGCCTCGCATCTCAGATTTCGTGCCACTTCGAAATCTATTGATGTTATACTAAAATTCGTCTCTTGATCTTACTTAGTTCAATTTTGATGTCCAATTTCAGTTCCGAGGCCCCTAACTTAAATTTGGGCTTTAATATGAACTAATTTAAGAGTTACAAAAATATCACTTTCTGAAAATATTTGGATAAATGCCACTAATTTTAGATATGATTTTCTCTCAATCTACCCATCCATTCTCCACAAAATCATCACCCACTCTCTTATCTTAAACCATATATTCATCCTATAACGTTTCATGAGCAATAGTTGGACTTTACAAAAATATTTACACAAATGCTATATTTCGTTACAAAAGTGATGTAAATAACTTTAAAAGTTCACTGGAGTTAGCTCGCCGGACTTGGGGTGGTGGTGAGGGTTCAGGAACGGATGGGGAGAACGTGGGCTTGCGGCTGTGGGGTTCCTCGGTTGTGAACGACGGCTAGAGTGCCGAAAATGGCCACGAGTGGTTGCGGCTCGCGCGCGTGGGCTGCACGACGGTGGCCGGAGGGAGGCCGCGTGGCTTCGTCCAGTGTCGGGGAGGTGGGTGGTCGGAGCTCCAGCATTGATTCAGCTCTGGCGGCTGGCGTTTGGGAGGAAGAAAGGAAGAGAGATGGAGCGATGAGGGAGAGGACATGAGTGATAAAGAGAAGGGGGAAATTTTAGGGATTAGGTCTAATTTGGGGGAAATGTGACATTTGTCCTTAATGGGCTGGGCAAATGGCTTTTTAAAATTGTATAATTGCCCAAGTTTCAAATTTTCTTTTCATTTAAGTCCTCAAAAATTTGAATTTCACCCCAACTTCAAAAATTTGTTTCATTTTGATTCCTCTGTCAATTTTAAATACAATTCTAGCCAATTTAATAAATTTTAAACTCCCAATTTATGAAAAGACCAAAACACCCTTACTAAAAATTAAAGTTTTTACAGTTGAGAGTTCAAATTATGTTGCTAGATGATCATATGTAATTCAATCTTAATCCTGAGTAGTTATAAGCTCCTATTTATAACATTATGTTCTTTAACATACTTATTAAAGGTTTATTTCCTAAACATAACAAAATACTTGTATCTTGGGAGCATGATGAGATGAGTAGTTGAATACAGATATAGAATCCATTCCTTCTATTAGGACTCTAGAAAGATGATTCTCTTGTGTATTGATTTAGGACTTGAACAGTTTGAGTACTCAATTTATAATAGGTTTATAAATTAATTGTTCATTGGAGAATCAATGGTATACAAGGATAAAGATGTAATTAGAGAGGTAAATGGAACATGATATAGCTCCAATTATGAATTGTCTATGGAGGATTGAACTACATATAATGATTAAATCGATAGACTGCTCGTTGTTTTCCGAGTAAATTAATTCTGTAACTTCAAGAGTGTAATTCTAGATTTTTAGTGGAGTAATATTAGGATTAATAAATTAGACAAATTAGTTAAAGGGTTTAATTAATTGTTATAATTTATTGGAGCTTGAATTGTAGGTCCATAGGTCCCCAATTCCACCTCTTACAAATACTGTACTAGATATTACATTACTTCTCTTACTGCACAATTTGTCTAGATAAATAGTTTATCTATATGTAATTAGTACTTGTTATTAATTAATTATTTAATTTTGAATTTAAAAATGGGATAACTGCAAAAAAATACCCTGAAGTTTGGATGTTCTGTAATTTAAATCCTGAAGTTTGGACTCTGCAAAATAATACCCCGAGATTACGAATTTCTGATTATTAATACCCTGAATTAATTTTTTGAATAATTTTAACTGATAGAGTACAATAATATTCTCAAAATTAAGATAAATAATATGAATTAATCTAGTTTTAATAAAAGATATTACTGTTTTTTCATTCCTAAAATTAGTCAGAAAATCTATCTAGGTATTAATTTTCAGATTTTCTTAATCTCAGGGTATTATTTTGTAAAGTCCAAACTTCAGAGTTTAAATTGCAGAACACCCAAACTTCAGGATATTTTTCTGCAATTATCTCTTTAAATATATCTAATTATCAGATAATTAGATAAACAAAAATTGAAAAATTGACTGAAAGTGAAACACTTTTCCTTGAAGGAGTAATCTGCTAGTTTATATATATATATATATAGGAAACCCTAGCAGAAAATAGATACACTACATACATAGCTTCCATAACCTAGAGAGAAAAAGAAGAGAGTCTTCCTATTCTCTGTAGAACAAACTCTTGCAATCTCATGTGTTGAGAATATTAAAAGTGCTTAAAGTGTGAGTTTGAGAAACTGTACATAACACCCACACGTTTATCCAGTTATGCTTGAGGCTTAGATTTGAAGATCGTGGTTTAGAAGATAGATAGGCTACAAGAGGTATTAGATCTATTTTTTTTTGTATGTTTTCTATTTTTTTCTTTTATGAATTAATACTATGCACTTGTCAATTGTGTTGATGATCTTAATCTCGTGAGTTTTTAATCCAAAAAAGACCCAAATAAGGCCACGGTGAATGACATAGCAAACTAAACCAAACTTGGAAGGATAAGGTTGTTAATGTGAGAAGACCTGAGAAGAGGTTGAAAGGTGGACTCACAAGGTTTTATGGCTTTGAAGAGGACTAGCGATTGTCGGAGATGGGAATAGAAATTTTTCTTAGAAATTTTTCTGGTGTTTTTTCATTATATTATCGTAACCGAGTGGAAACGGCGTTAACAGTGATAGCCTTTTTTTTTTTTTTTTTTTTTCAAAGATGTTAAGTTAACGCTTAACGCGAGTGATATGGCACAATTTAATTGGAGGAATAGCCAAGGGGACAGAGTTTGGGGATAGATGATGCCAGTCCAGTTAGGAGTCTCATAAAAAATTAAAAAAAAGGTAATATATATGGAGTAATACTAGGGACACCAAAAATTTACACCACATGATGTGGCATCCACTTCAACCATTAAATTTTAAATGGTGTGGTCCCACTTTGAATAAGATAGTGGTTGAAATGGATGCCACATCATGTGGTATAAGTTTTTGGTGTAAATTTTTGGTGTCCCAATCATTACTCATATATATGAGTTATCTCTCTAAAGCAAATATAACAAGAATTAGAAAACAAGATTCTGCTTTTTTGCTTGAAAAGTAGAAAACAAGAATTACGGCAACTATTTTGCACTGCATTTCTTCTCTTCTTCTTCTTTTTTTTTTTTTTTTCTTTAAAAGTGTGACTTAACTAATGACTATCACTTACTATAAATTTAAAGGAAAATATCATACACATTACCAAAGTTTGAACTCCTGATCTCCCCGAACACACATATATATCCCTAAAGTCTTAGACCAATTGAGCTCTTCCCTTCTTCTTAAGCAACCCATAACTTACACATTGATAAATATAAAAAGTGCATGCAAAAACGAATAATTCACAAACTGATTAGGTATTATAAAGTTCATTGTTTTAGTTTATAAAACACTGGTGTTCTTATTTTAACCAATTTTATGGCAACGCTAACAGTCACTCGTAAGTCGTAACGTGATTGTTGTATCGGACTCGACCAAATGGAAGACTATATGATTGACCACTAGTGCACTAGTCATAATTAGATGGTAAAAAAAATAACTAATTAATACCATTGATTTATTATAGAAGAAAAAATGTACGTACAATAATATTAGTATTTAAAATTACTTTTAAAGAAAACTATTAGTACTATTAGCCTAAAGAGCAACCGTATAGTGAATTAAGAAAATAATATAACTTCAAATTACTTTGAAAAAGTATTATTAGTACTAATAGCATTTATATATACATACATATATATATATATATAGTTGCCAATTCAGTAGGTATTTTTTTTTTTTTTTACCTATGTGTAGGTATTTTTCTTTTAGCCATTGGATCATCATCTAATGGTGATCCAATGACTATAATAAGGTGCATGAAAAGACGTACATCATTAATGCTATTTTTTTCTTTACTTTTTATAAAAAAAAAAATGTGCATAAAAAATTTTCATTGACCAAATTGATACCTATGTATAGGTAAAAAAAAAAAAAATACCTATTAGATTGGTACTCTCTATATATATATATACAATTATACACATGTATGGCTATTTCTTAAGAGGCAGACATACAAACTTTGAATGAGTCGAGTCTATTCTTCGGAAAGTCTATCCTGAGCTAGTAAATACTAAAAAGTATATGTAACTCATTCAATTGTGTTCCAATCGTTGGTCAATTTTCTGAATTTGTCATATGACCCAATTGGAACTTGCAACTCTATAAATTTTCAAGTTCGACACTCTTTAATTATTCAACTTCCGGCATTTTTATTGGAAATAATTAAGACAACTTACCATGTATACTATGATTTATAATTAGTATGTTTGTAGGTCCCATCGTATTTTATACAGAAAATTGTAGCAATCGATGAATATTATTGAGACTCATACGTGATGATGATATATTTCAACCAATTTCATGGAGTATGTTTTAAGAAATATAGATTGTGATAACAAACTTTGTAATATAGAAGCAATAATATTGCATGTAGGGCGCTGTTTTTACGTGCATACTAAATCAATCTATTAAAGGTTGTTACTTTTACCGTAAGTTGCGCTCCAAAAGTTGTCACTTTAATTACAAATATATATTGGTCTGTAATACAATATATTAAGAATTTTAAGTAGGTTTCATGATAAGAAGATTTTTTTTTTGGGGGATTAAATACGAAGGTTTATTTATTTTTTTCTTATTTTTTATTTTAACTTTAAGAAGGTGTTGCACAAAGTTATATTTTCCATGTACACTGGTGTGTAATACAATATATTAAGAATTTTAAGTAGGTTTCATGACAAGTGTGTGAAATACATATAAGTAAAATAACCGCAAGTACACAGGTCGTAAACAAGTAATAAAATGATAAGTATAGAGTTATTGATTCACGAGGAATTGGGTGTTAAATTATCATTAAGTACTAGAATTATCGTGATCTAACTTTATTTAGGTAACCAAACTAAATGAATTTATAATTTTAAAAAATACAAATATAAATATAAATACAAAAATAAAATATGAAAACTTCTATGCACAAATGTACAAGGGGATTGAATTCACCGAATCATCAACTGTCTTTTGATTACCAATTTCATTCTAATCAATTATTCCTATTTATAAGCCAAGAACCCAAAGGTATTTCTACTCCCTCTCTCAAGTGCCGAGTAAAATCGTTCCAAAATTCTAATTCTAATTCCTCATTAGTTGGTCTAGAACTCAATTTGTTGTATCTAGCATCTAGTTTTCGCAATTGGCAGTTTTCAGTCAATTTTGGTCATTCTCTTTGGAGAGAGTTCAAAACAAGGAGTTTGTTGCATGAAACTTACCTAATATCTTAAGGTACCAAATAAAGAGTGTCTATTGGTCTAGAACTCAATTCGTTGTATCTAGCACCTAGTTTTCCCAATTGGTAATTTTTAGTCAATTTTGCTCATTCTCTTCGGAGAGAGTTCAAAACAAGGAGTTTGTTGCTCGAAACTTACATAATATCTTAAGGTACCAAATAAAGAGTGTTTGAAGGTCTAGAACTCAATTCATTGTATCTAGCACCTAGTTTTCCCAATTGATAATTTTTGGTCAATTTTGGTCATTCTTTTTGGAGAGAGTTCAAAACAAGGTGTTTGTTGCATGAAACTTACCTAATACTTTAAGGTACCAAATAAAGAGTGTCTGTTGGTCTAGAACTCAATTCGTTATATCTAGTACCTAGTATTCGCAATTGGCAATTTTTGGTCAATTTTGGTCATTCTCTTTGGAGAGAGTTCAAACCAAGGAGTTTGTTGCCCAAAACTTACCTAATGTCTCAAGGTACCAAATAAAGAGTATTTGTTGGCCTAAAACTCAATTCGTCGTATCTAGCACCTAGTTTTCCTAATTGGCAATTTTCGGTCAATTTTAGTCATTCTCTTCGGAGAGAGCTCAAAACAAAGAGTTTGTTGCTCGAAACTTACATAATATCTTAAGGTACCAAATAAAGAGTATTTGATAGTCTAGAACTCAATTCATTGTATCTAGCACCTAGTTTTTCCAATTGGCAATTTTTGGTCAATTTTGGCCATTCTCTTTGAAGAGAGTTCAAAACAAGATTTTTGTCACATAAAACTTACCTAATAGCTTAAGGTACCAAATAAAGAGTATTTGTTGGTCTAGAACTCAATTCATTGTATCTGCACCTAGTTTTCCCAATTGGTTATTTTCAGTTAATTTTGGTCATTCTCTTTAGAGAGAATCAAACAAGGAGTTTGTTGCCAAATTCTTTTATCTCCAATTTTCCATAGGGTGCAGATGATATTCGGAATACGGTCATTGGAGATGCAGACACTTTAATCTGGCGTCATTCGGTTTCTGGTAAAGTTACTAGTGCTGATAGTTACAAATCTTTGGCAGGTCCTTTTTCTAAAGAACGATGGGGAAGTAAGTTCTGGGTGCATTATATTCCTCCATCTCGTTCATTGGTAGTTTGGAGATTGTTTCAGAATAAACTCCCAATGGAGCATAATCTGATTCATAGAGGTTTTCTTTTGCCTTCATGTTACTGGTTTTGTTTTAGTCATGCAGAGGATGCTAACCATCTGTTTCTTTCATGTGCTTTTGCTCGTTCTATTTGGGGGGCCATTTCCTCAGCTTTTCGACGAAAAATTCGTTTGGATGGTTCTATAGTGGATTTATGGCTAGATGCTTTGGATGCCAATTTTAGTACTCAAGTTTCTTAACTTTGGAGATCAGCACTTATGAATACTATTTGGGTGATTTGGACTTATCGTAATAAACGTTTCTTTGATAATGAAATTGTTTCTGTTAAATTCTGCTATAACTTTCATATGGCGTTCAGTGGGGGAGGCCAATGGGATTGTTTTTGGAACCATGCGGAATGCTTTAGATGAGCTCCAGAATTTGCATTGTCTTCATGTACAGCCAAAACCGTCTAAGGCTCCAAGAATTGTGGAGGTACATTGGCAAGTTCCTCCTGCATGATGGTTGAAGGTGAATACAGATGGATCTGCATTTGGTAGTCCAGGCTTGGCAGGGCGTGGAGGTATTTTTTGGACATCCAGAGGATTCTTTAAAGAAGCTTTTGCTATTCCTCTTGGTAAGGCATTTGCGTTTGAGGCAGAGCTCACGAGTGCAATTCATGCCATTTCTTATGCGTATGATTTTGGTTGGACGAATTTATGGCTAGAGTGTGATTCTTCATATCTGTCACTCTTTTAAGGGCGCGGTCATCTTCTATACCTTGGTGCTGGAAACCCTCTTGGTTGCTTTGCATTGACAGAATTTCAAAGATAAATTTTCATGTTTCTCATATCTTCAGGGAAGGTAATACAATTGTTGACATTTTGGCTTCTCGAGCTACAAGTTTTCTGGCTTCGACAAGGTGGCATTTCACTCCTTCATTTATTCAAGATGCTTTTTCCAAGGATTACATGGGGCGTAGTGCTTTTTGTTTTTCATAGTTGCCCATCTTTTGTAATACAATGTACTCTTTTTTCCTTTCTGCGGTTTTTCCCACTGGGTTTTACGTGAAAAGGTTTTTAATGAGGCATTGTAGGGACGTTAAGATAATAGTCATGTTTTGGCATCAGTATCTGGCTCCTTCCAGGGATTTTAGATTATGTTTTCTTTCTCATTTTGTAATGTTTCCAATCTTGGTAACTTTATGTATTCTTGATCATTTTAATTTTATTTAATAAGATTACCAGAGGGCCGCTCCCTTTAAGTAACATTTAGCAAAAAAAAAAAAAAAACAAAAAAGTCTCGAGGTACCAAATAAAGAGTATTTGTTGGTCTAGAACTCAATTCGTTGTATCTAGCACCTAGGTTTCTCAATTGACAATTTTTGTTCAANGGAGAGAGTTCAAAACAAGGTATTTGTTGTCCGAAACTTACCTAATGTCTCAAGATACCAAATAAAGAGTATTTGTTGGTCTAGAACTCAATTCGTTGTATCCAGTGCCTAGTTTTCCTTATTGGCAATTTTCGGTCAATTTTGATCAATCTCTTTGGAGAGAGTCCAAACCAAGGAGTTTGTTATCCGAAACATTCCTAATGTCTCAACGTACCAAATAAAGAGTATTTGTTGGTCTAGAACTCAATTTGTTGTATCTAGCACCTAGTTTTCCCAATTGGCAGTTTTTGATCAATTTTGGTTATTCTCATCGGAGAGAGTTCAAAACAAGGAGTTTATTGCATAAAACTTGCCTAATATCTTAAGGTACCAAATAAAGAGTGTCTGTCGGTCTAGAACTCAGTTCGTTGTATCTAGCACCTAGTATTCGCAATTGGCAATTTTTTATCAATTTTGGTCATTCTCTTTGGAGAGAGTTCAAATCAAGGAGTTTGTTGCCCGAAACTTATCTAATATCTCAAGGTACCAAATAAAGAGTATCTGTTGGTCTAGAACACAATTCATTGTATCTAGCACCTAGTTTTCCCAATTGGCAATTTTCGATCAATTTTAGTTGTTCCCTTTGGAAAGAGTTCAAACCAAGGAGTTTATTACCTGAAACTTACCTAATGTCTTAAGGCACCAAATAAAGAGTATTTGTCAGTCTAGAACTCAATTCATTGTATCTAGCACCTAGTTTTTGCAATTAGCAATTTTTGGTCTATTTTGGTCATTCTATTTGGAGAGAGTTCAAAACAAGGAGTTTGTTGCATGAAACTTACCTAATATCTTAAGGTACCAAATAAAGAGTGTTTGTTGGTCTAGAACTTAATTCAATATATCTAGCACCTAGTTTTCACAATTGGGAATTTTCGGTCAATTTTAGTCATTCTCTTTGGAGAGAGTTCAAAATAAGGAATTTATTGCATGAAACTTACCTAATATCTTAAGGTACGAAATAAAGAGTATTTGTTGGTCTAGAACTCAAATCGTTGTATCTAGCATCTAGTTTTCCCAATTTATAGTTTTCGATCAATTTTGGTCACTCTCTTTGGAGAGAGTTCAAACTAAGGAGTTTGTTGCTCGAAACTTACCGAATGTCTCAAGGTACCAAATAAAGAGTATTTGTTGGTCTAGAACTCACTTCGTTGCATCAAGCACCTAGTTTTCTCAATTGACAATTTTTGGTCAAATTTGATCATTCTCTATGGAGAGAGTTCAAAACAAGGTGTTTGTTGTCCGAAACTTACCTAATGTCTCAAGGTACTAAACAAAGAGTATTTGTGGGTCTAGAACTCAATTCGTTGTATCTAGCACCTAGTTTTCCTAATTGGCAATTTTCAGTCAATTTTGGTCATTCTCTTTGGAGAGAGTTCAAACCAAGGAGTTTGTTGCCTGAAACATTCCTAACGTCTGAAGGTACCAAATAAAAATATTTGTTGGTCTAGAACTCTATTTTTTGTATCTAGTACCTAGTTTTCGTAATTGGTAATTTTTGATCAATTTTAGTCATTCTCTTTGGAGAGAGTTCAAAACAAGGAGTATGTTGCTTAAAACTTACCTAATATCTTTTGGTACCAAATAAAAAGTGTTTGTTGGTCTAGAACTCAATTCGTTGTATCTGGCACCTAGTTTTTGTAATTGGCTATTTTCGGTCAGTTTTGGTCATTCTCTTTGGAGAGAGTTTAAACCAAGGAGTTTGTTGCCCGAAACTTACCTAATCTCTCAAGGTGCCAAATAAAGGGTTTTAGGGGTCTAGAACTCAACTCGTTTTGTCTAGCACCTAGTTTTCCTAACTCGCCATTTTCGGACAATTTTTGTCGTTCTCCTTGGAGAGAGTTCAAACCATGGAGTTTGTTACCCGAAACTTAACTAATGTCTCAAGGTACCAAATAAAGAGTATTTATTGGCCTAGAACTCAATTCGTCGCATCTAGCACCTAGTTTTCTCAATTGGTAATTTTCGGTCGATTTCGGTTATTCTCTTTGGAGAGAGTTCAAAACAAGGAGTTTGTTGCTCGAAACATACATAATATATTAAGGTACCAAATAAAGAGTGTTTGATGGTCTAGAATTCAATTCGTTGTATCTAGCACCTAGTTTTTCCAATTGGCAATTTTTGATCAATTTTGGTCATTCTCTTTGGAGAGAGTTCAGAACAAGGAGTTTGTTGCATGAAACAAGCCTAATATCTTAAGGTACCAAATAAAGAATATTTATTGGTCTAGAACTCAATTCGTTGTATCTAGCACCTAGTTTTCCCAATTAGCTATTTTCGGTCAATATTGGTCCTTCTTTTTGGAGAGAGTTCAAATAAGGAGTTTGTTGCCCGAAACTTACCTAATGTCTCAAGGTACCAAATAAAGAGTATATTTTATTCTAGAACTCAATTCGTTGTATCTAGCACCTAGTTTTCTCAATTGGCTATTTTCGGTCAACTTTGGTCATTGTGGATAGAGTTCAAAACAAGGTATTTGTTATCCGAAACTTACCTAATGTCTCAAGGTACCAAATAAAGAGTATTTGTTGGTCTAGAACTCAATTCGTTATGTCTGGCACCTAGTTTTCCAAATTAGCAATTTTCGGTCAATTTTCGTCATTCCCTTTGGAGAGAGTTCAAACCAAGGATTTTCTTGCCCGAAACTTTCCTAATGTCTCAACGTACCAAATAAAGAGTATTTATTGGTCTAGAACTCAATTTGTTATATCTAGCACCTAGTTTTCGCAATTGGCCATTTTTGGTCAATTTTGGTCATTCTCTTTGGAGAGAGTTCAAACCAAGGAGTAAAGAGTGTTTGTTGGTCAAGAACTCAATTCGTTGTATCTGGCACCTAGTTTTCCTAAATAGCTATTTTCGGTCAATTTTGGTCATTCTCTTTGGAGAGAGTTCAAACCAAGGAGTTTGGTGCCCGAAACTTACCTAATCTCTCCAGGTCCTAAGTAAAGAGTTTTAGGGGGTCTCAATTCGTTTTGTCTAGCACATAGTTTTCCTAATTGGTAATTTTCGGTCAATTTTTGTCGTTCTCTTTGGAGAGAGTTCAAACTATGGAGTTTGTCACCCGAAACTTACCAAATGTCTCAAGGTACCAAATAAAGAGTATTTGTTGGCCGAGAACTCAATTCGTCGTATCTAGCACCTAGTTTTCCTAATTGGTAATTTTCGGTCAATTTTGGTCATTGTCTTTGGAGAGAGTTCAAAACAAAGAGTTTGTTACTCGAAACTTACATAATATCTTAAGGTACCAAAAAAAGAGTGTTTAATGGTCTAGAACTCAATTCGTTGTATCTAGCTCCTAGTTTTCCCAATTGGCCATTTTTGGTCAATTTTGGTCATTCTCTTTGGAGAAAGTTCAAAACATGGAGTTTGTTGCATGAAGTTGGCCTAATATCTTAAGGTACCAAATAAAGAGTATTTGTTGGTCTGGAACTCAATGCGTTGTATCTAGCACCTAGTTTTCCTAATTGGCAATTTTCGGTCAATATTGGTCCTTCTTTTTGGAGAGAGTTTAAACAAGGAGTTTGTTGCCCGAAACTTACTTAATATCTCAAGGTACAAAATAAAGAGTATTTGTTGGTCTAGAACTCAATTCGTTGTATCCAGCATCTAGTTTTCTCAATTGGCTATTTTTGGTCAACTTTTGTCATTCTGTACGTAAAGAGTTCAAAACAAGGTGTTTATTGTCCGAAACTTACCTAATGTCTCACGGTACCAAATAAAGAGTATTTGTTGATCTAGAACTCAATTCGTCATATCTAGCACCTAGTTTTCCCAATTGGCTATGTTCGGTCAATTTGGGTCATTCTCTTTGGAGAGAGTTCAAAACAAGGAGTTTGTTGCCCGAAACTTTCCTAATGTCTCAACATACCAAATGAAGAGTATTTGTAGGTCTGTAACTCAATTTGTTGTATCTAGCACCTAGTTTTCACCATTAGCAATTTTTGGTCAATTTTGGTCATTTTCTTTGGAGAGAGTTCAAAACAAGGGGTTTGTTGCATGAAATTTACCTAATTTCAAAAGGTACCAAATAAAGAGTGTCTGTTGGTCTATAACTCATTTCGTTGTATCTAGCACCTAGTATTCACAATTGGCAAATTTTGGTCAATTTTGGTCTTTCTCTTTGGAGAGAGTTCAAACCAAGGAGTTTGTCGCCCGAAACTTACCTAATGTCTCAAGGTACCAAATAAAGAGTATTTGTTGGTCCAGAACTCAATTCGTTGCATCTAGCACCTAGTTTTCCCAATTGGTAATTTTTGGTCAATCTTGGTCATCCTTTTCGGAAAGAGTTCAAACCCTGGAGTTTGTTGTTTGAAACATAGCTAATATTTCAAGGCACCAAGTAAAGAGTATTTGTTAGTCTAGAACTCAATTCGTTGTATCTAGCACCTCGTTTTTGCAATTGGCAATTTTTGATCAACTTTGGTCATTCTCTTTGGAAAGAGTTCAAAACAAAGAGTTTGTTGCATGAAACTTACCTATTATCTTAAGGTACTAAATAAAGAGTGTTTGTTGGTCTGGAACTCAATTCGTTGTATCTAGTACCGAGTTTTCCCAATTGGGAATTTTCGGTCAATTTTGGTCATTCTCTTTGGAGAGAGTTATAAATAAGGAGTTTATTGCATGAAACTTACCTAATATCTCAAAGTACGAAAAAAAGAGTATTCGTTGGTCTAGAACTCAATTCGTTGTATCTAGCACCTAGTTTTCCCAATTGGCAATTTTCAGTCAATTTTGGTTATACTCTTTGGAGAGAGTTCAAACCAAGGAGTTTCTAGCCTGAAACTTTCCTAATGTCTAAGGTACCAAATAAAAAGTATTTGTTAGTCTAGAACTCTATTCGTTGTGTCTAGTACCTAGTTTTTGCAATTGGTAATTTTTTGTCAATTTTGACCATTTTCTTTGGCGAGAGTTCAAAACAAGGAGTTTGTTGTATGAAACTTACCTCATATCTTAAGGTACCAAATAAAGAGTGTTTGTTGGTCTAGAACTCAATTCGTTGTATCTAGCACCTAGTTTTCCCAATTGGGAATTTTCGGTCAATTTTTGTCAGTCTCTTTGGAAAGAGTTCGAAATAAGGAGTTTATCACATGAAACTTACCTAATATCCTAAGGTACGAAATAAAGAGTATTTGTCAGTCTAGAACTCAATTCGTTGTATCTAGCACCTAATTTTCCCAATTTGTAATTTTCCATCAATTTTTGTCACTCCCTTTTTGGAGAGAGTTCAAACCAACGAGTTTGTTACCCGAAACTTACCTAATGTCACAAGGTACCAAACAAAGCGTATTTGTTGGTAGAGGACTCAATTCGTTGTATCTAACACCTAGTTTTTTCAATTGACAATTTTTGGTCAACCTTGGTCATTCTCTATAGAGAGAGTTCAAAACAAGGTGTTTGTTGTCCGAAACTTCCATAATGTCTCAAGGTACTAAATATAGAGTATTTGTTGGTCTAGAATTCAATTCGTTGTATCTCGCACCTAGTTTTCCCATTCGCAATTTTCACTCAATTTTGGTCATTCTCTTTGGAAAGAGTTCAAACCAAGTAGTTTGTTGCCCGAAGCTTTCCTAATGTCTAAAGGTATCAAATAAAGAGTATTTGTTGGTCTGGAACCCTATTCATTGTATCTAGCACCTAGTTTTCGCAATTGGTAATTTTTGGTCAATTTTGCTCATTCTCTTTGGCGAGAGTTTAAAACAAGGAGTTTGTTGCAGGAAACTTATCTAATATCTTAAGGTACCATGTAAAGAGTGTTTGTTAGTCAAGAACTCAATTTGTGGTATCTTACCTCTACTTTACCTAATTGGTTATTTTCGGTCAATTTTGGCCATTCTCTTTGGAAAGAGTTCAAACCAAAGAGTTTGTTGCCCGAAACTTACATAATCTCTCAAGGTGCCACATAAAGAGTTTTTGGGGGTCTAGAACTCAATACGTTGACTCTAGCACTTAGTTTTCGTAATTGGCAATTTTCTGTCAATTTTTGTCGTTCTCTTTGGAGAGAGTTCAAACCAAGGAGTTTGTTACCCGAAACTTTCCTAATGTCTAAAGGTACCAAAATACAAAGTATTTGTTTGCCTAGAACTCAATTCGTCGTATCTAGCACCTAGTTTTCCCGATTGGTAATTTTCGGTCCATTTTGGTCATTCTCTTTGGTGAGAGTTAAAAACAAGGAGTTTGTTGTTCGAAACTTACATAATATCTTAAGGTACCAAATAAAGAGTGTTTGATGGTCTAGAACTCAATTCGTTGTATCTAGCCCCTAGTTTTCCCAATTGGCAATTTTGGCCAATTTTTGTCATTTTCTTTGGAGAGAGTTCAAAACAAGGTGTTTGTTGCATGAAACAGGCCTAATATCTTAAGGTATAAAATAAAGAGTAGTTATTGGTCTAGAACTCAATTCGTTATATATAGTACCTAGTTCTCCCAATTGGCTATTTTCGGTCAATACTGGTCATCTATTTGGAGAGAGTTCAAACAAGGAGTTTGTTGCCCGAAACTTACCTAATGTCTCAAGGTAAGAAATAAAACGTTTTTGTTGGTTTAGAACTCTATTCGTTGTATCTAACACCTAGTTTTCGCAATTGGCAATTTTTGGTCAATATTGGTTACTCTCTTCGAAGAGAGTTCAAACAAGGAGTTTGTTGCCCGAAACTTTCCTAATGTCTAATGGCACCATATAAAAAGTATTTGTTAGTCTAAAACTCTTTTCATTGTATCTAGCACCTAGTTTTACCAATTAGTAATTTTCAGTTAATTTTGGTCATTCTCTTTGGAGAGAGTTCATAACAAGGAGTTTCTTGCCTGAAACTTTCCTAATGTCTAAAGGTACCAAATAAAAAGTATTCGTTAGTCTAGAACTCTATTCGTTGTATCTAGTACCCAGTTTTTGCAATTAGCAATTTTTTGTCAATTTTGGTCATTTTTTTTGGAGAGAGTTCAAAACAAAAAGTTTGTTGTATGAAACTTACCTAATATCTTAAGGTACCAAATAAAGAGTGTTTGTTGGTTCAGAATTCAATTCGTTGTATCTAGCACCTAGTTTTCCCAATTACGAATTTTCGATCAATTTTTGTCGTTCTCTTTGATTGGCAATTTTTGGTCAATTTCAGTCATTCTCTTTAGAAAGAGTTCAAAACAAGGAGTTTAATATACAAAACTTAGCTAATATCTTAAGGTACCAAATAAAGAGTGTTTGTTGGTCTCGAACTCAATTCATTGTATCTAGCACATAGTTTTCCCAATTACGAATTTTTGATCAATTTTTGTCGTTCTTTTTGGAGAGAGTTCAAAATAGGAAGTTTATTGTATGGAACTTACCTAATATCTTAAGGTACGAAATAAAAAGTATTTGTTGGTCCAGAAATCAATTCATTGTATCTAGAACATAGTTTTCCCAATTTGCAATTTTCAGTCAATTTTGGTCACTCTCTTTAGAGAGAGTTCAAACCAAGGAGTTTGTTGTCCGAAACTTACCTAATGTCTAAAGGTACCAAATAAAGTGTATTTGTTGGTCTAGAACTCAATTCGTTGTATCTAGCATCTAGTTTTCTCAATTGGCAATTTTTGGTCAACTTTGGTCATTCTCGATGGAGAGAGTTCAAAACAAGGTGTTTGTTGTCCGAAACTTACATAATGTCTCAAGGTACTAAATATAGAGTATTTGTTGGTCTAGAACTCAATTCGTTGTATCTAGCACCTAGTTTTCCCAGTTGGCAATTTTAAGTCAACTTTGGTTATTCTTTTTGGAGAGAGTTCAAATCAAGGAGTTTGTTGNTATAAAGAGTCTTTATTGGTCTAGAACTCAATTTGTTGTGTCTTGCATCTGGTTTTCCTAAGTGGCTATTTTCTGTCAATTTTGGTCATTCCCTTTGGAGAGAGTTCAAACCAAGGAGTTTGTTGCCCGAAACTTACATAATCTCTCAAGGTGCCAAATAAAGAGTTTTTGGGGGTCTAGAACTCAATACGTTGTGTCTAGCACTTCGTTTTCCTAATTGGCAATTTTCGGCCCATTTTTGTCGTTCTCTTTGGAGAGAGTTCAAACCACGGAGTTTGTTACCCGAAACTTACCTAATGTCTCAAGGCACCAAATAAAGAGTATTTGTTTACCTAGAACTCAATTCATCGTATCTAGCACCTAGTTTTCCCAATTGGTAATTTCCGGTCAATTTTGGTCATTCTCTTTGG
The DNA here is from genome assembly GCA_002914845.1 of Trema orientale. Taxonomy (NCBI): domain Eukaryota; kingdom Viridiplantae; phylum Streptophyta; class Magnoliopsida; order Rosales; family Cannabaceae; genus Trema; species Trema orientale. Next base: position 67,513 of record JXTC01000330.1, read on the forward strand.
AGAGAGTTCAAAACAAGGAGTTTGTTTCTCGAAACGTACCTAATATCTTGAGGTACCAAATAAGGAGTGTCTGATGGTCTAGAACTCAATTCGTTTTATCTAGCACCTAGTTTTCCCAATTGGCAATTTTTGGTCAATTTTTGTCATTCTCTTTGGAGAGAGTTCAAAACAAGGTGTTTGATGCATGAAACAAGCCTAATATCTTAAGGTACCAAATAAAGAGTATTTGTTGGTCTACTACTTAATTCGTTGTATCTAGCACCTAATTTTCCCAATTGGCTATTTTCGGTCAATATTGGTCATTCTCTTCGGAGAGAGTTCAAACAAGTAGTTTGTTGCCCGAAACTTACCTAATGTCTTAATGTACCAAATAAAAAGTATTTGTTGGTCTTGAACTCTATTCGTTGTATCTAAGACCTAGTTTTTGCAATTGGCAATTTCTGGTCAATATTGGTCATTCTCTTTGGAGAGAGTTCAAACAAAGAGTTTCTTACCCGAAACTTACCTAATGTCTCAAGGTACCGAATAAAAAGTATTTATTGGTCTAGAACTCAATTCGTTGTATCTAGCACCTAGTCTTCGTAGTTGGCAATTTTTGGTCAATTTTGGTCATTCTCTTTAGAGAGAGTCCAAAACAAGGAGTTTGTTGCATAAAAGTTATCTAATATCTTAAGGTACCAAATAAAGAGTGTTTGTCGGTCTCGAACTTAAGTCGTTGTATCCAGCACCTTATATTCGCAATTGGCAATTTTTGGTCAATTTTGTTCATTCACTTGGAGGGAGTTCAAACCGAAGAGTTTGTTGCCTGAAACTTACCTAATGTCTCAAGGTATCAAATAAAGAGTATTTATTGGTCTAGAACTCAATTCGTTGTATTTAGCACCTAGTTTTCCTAATTGGTAATTTTTGGTCAATTTTGGTCGTTCCCTTTGGAATGAGTTCAAAGCAAGGAGTTTGTTGCCCGAAACTTACCTAATGTCTCACGGCACCGAATAAAGAGTGTTTGTTGGTCTAGAACTCAATTTGTTGCTTCTAGCACCTAGTTTTCCCAATTGGCAATTTTGGGTCAATTTTGGTCATTCTCTTTGGAGAGAGTTCGAAATAAGGAATTTGTTGCATGAAACTTTCCTAATATCTTAAGGTATCAAATAATGAGTATTTGTTGGTCTAGAACTCAATTCGTTGTATCTAGCACCTAATTTTCCCAATTGGAAATTTTTGGTCAATTTTGGTCATTATCTTTAGAGAGAGTTAAAAACAAGGAGTTTATTACATGAAACTTACCTAATATCTTAAGGTACGAAATAAAGAGTATTTGTTGGTCTAGAACTCAATTCGTTATATCTAGCATCCAGTTTTCCCAATTTATAATTTTCGGTCAATTTTGGTCACTCTCTTTGGAGAGTATCCAAACCAAGGAGTTTGTTGCCCGAAACTAACCTAATGTCTCAAGGTACCAAATAAAGAGTATTTGTTGGTCTAGAACTCAATTCGTTGTATCTAGCACCTAGTTTTCTCAATTGGCAATTTTTGGTCAACTTTGGTCATTCTCAATGGAGAGAGTTCAAAACAAGGTTTTCATTGTCCGAAATTTATCCAATGTCTCAAGATACCAAATAAAGAGTATTTATTGGTCTAGAACTCAATTCGTTGTATCTAGCACCATGTTTTCCCAATTGGCAATTTAGAGTCAATTTTGGTCATTCTCTTTGGAGAGAGTTCAAACCAAGGAGTTTCTTGCCTGAAACTTTCCTAGTGTCTAAAACTACCACTATTGGCAATTTTCAGTGAATTTTGGTCATTCTCTTTTGAGAGAGTTCGAACTAGGGAGTTTGTTGCCCGAAACTTTCCTAAAGTTCAGTTTGGAGTCTTCTTCATGGCGATTGATTTCCCTTGGAAGAGGTTTTTTCCACATTCTATTGTCTTCTGAAGCTGACAAAGCCAAAGTTTGTTGTTTGGGCCCATTGAATTTAAAACCAGGTGTCCTTCCTTTACAACCCTGGTTTCCTAATTTTAATCCACACACTTAAAGCTCAACGAATGCTCAAGTATGGGTTCATTTCCATGAATTGCCTTGGGTTTATTGGGATAGAAAAATCTTATCAGATTTAGCAAGAGGAGTTGGCGTTCCGATCAGATTTGATGAGATGACTTTTGAATGTAGAATTTGGCCATTATGCTCGAATACTTATCGATATTGATTTGTCTCAGCTTATTTCTGATTCTTTGATGGTAGAAGTAGGCAATGATTGTTTATTTATTCCTCTTGAATACGAGAGACTGCCCTCTTTTTGCTCTTCTTGCAAGTTCGTTGGAGATAAAGCCTCCAATTGCAGACATGTTCATAAATAGGTGCCCGTAAAAGATGGTGACAAAAGGCAAGACAGAGGTCACTCTAGATCTTGTTCCGGCCGGTCAATAAGTCACCAACGGTTAATGATATTCAGGACGGGAATACCTTTTCCTTGCTGAAAAAGAGTGGTCAGGGGTTTCGAATTTGTCGGAGCATGACCACGTTCTTAGTCCATCTCAGGTGGATATGACAAAAAAGAAAAGCTGGGCGGAAGATTTGGAGGATTTGGAAAATCAGGTTGTTATGAACTTAGAGGGGTTGAATGTTGATACCTCTATTGTTGTTGGGGATACAACTGCGAATACGGGCACTTTGCCCTTGAATCAATGCAGTGAGAACACCTCCAAGGATCCCTTAGAGGATCAGATTAGAGCCAATTCTCAAGGGAAGGATTCTTCTTTTTTTCACGAATCCACAAATGATAGCTTCAATACAAGCGATCTTTCTCCAACTAAAGTCTTTGCTTTGAGGGATGAAGGTTGGCAAGAGGTTCATTCAAAAAAGAAAAAGAAGGCATCTCAAGCTCAGTTCACAAGTCCATTTACATGGTCTTCTAGAACTATTTCTTAATGACAATCTTATACTGGAATTGTCGAGGTGTTTCCAATTTGGAGACTCATCGTTCTTTGAAGGATTTATGTATTCGGTATAAGCCTGATCTTCTTTGTCTCGCTGAGCCAATGTGCATGTTTTCTTCTATTCCTATCCATTACTGGAGGGCAATTGGCTTTGACTTTGTGGCTCAAAATGATAAGTCACTTCCGTTGATCTGGATCTTTCGATCTGCTTCTATTACCAAGTCATGGTTTCTCACCCACAGCATGTTTCTGCATCTTTTAAGTTTCATGGTGATTTATTTTATGTAAGCTTTGTTTATGCTAGCTGCAATTATATTGTTCATCGTGAATTATGGGATTCATTGGATTCTATGCACATTACTAGTCCTTGGCTTGTATTGGGAGATTTCAATTATGTTATGGGAGCTCATGAAACCACAGGAATTCTGAAGTGCCAATCTTGTGAAGAATTTTGTGCTGGCGTCACCCTGTGTAATTTGACTGATTTGGATACTCAAGGCCCCTTATATACCTGGCGTGGATTTAGAAGGGGTAAGATTGTAATGTCCCGTCTTAATAGAGCTTTTTGTAATCAGGATTATCTAGAACATTGGCAGCAACTCTCTTGTCTTTGTTTACCTCGTGCTCATTCAGATCATCACCCTTTGTTGATATCTTCGTCAAAGGATATTTCAACTGAGCCTAGACCATTTCATTTTCAAGGTATGTGGCTGTCCCACCCTTCTTTCAAGGAGCTTGTTGCTAAAGTTTGGTCTCGGCCTTTCTCTGGTTCGCCTATGGCACTCTTGGTTAAAAAGCTTAAGGAATTGATGATATGAACCCCACCAATAATCGTGACGAAACCCGGTACTAACTATGAAATTTGAACCCAAGATCACAAAGTCGCAAGATTGTTGAGTCCTAACCCGTTACCTAGCAAGATAAGAACCAAGAACTACGAAAGAATATAGACGCCACACTAAGAATCCTCAAGAACCACTCAAGAATCGTTAGGATAAGTCTGGTTGTTTTGAACGCCACAAGAGTTAACTTGATAATTTCAAGAATCTTCTCAAGAATGAAGAAAACACGAATAACTCGCAATATTATTGATCAATATGCTGTTTAAAATGTACAAAGACCTCTCCTTTATATAGGAATCGAATTCAACCCTAATTGAAGGCAAACCAATGCTATTTTGATATGTGGTAACCCTTTCCTCAATTAAATCTGAAAATAACTAAATCTGAATTAAAGAAGTTTCTTAAAAACACAGAAGACCTAGAAAAACATGAAGACTTCAATTAGACTCTTCTAGAACCTTAATCATAGTGACTAGGCTCCCTTGGATCAGATTTGGGCTTATATCAGGCCTCCATGCGTTAGCCATCTCACCAATGTATTGAATCAGCCCATTTAATGCCTCTTTGAATCTCTTGACACTAAGTCTTGTAATTGGCCCACTTGGCAAGCTTAATGGATCACGTGAATGCTGTCCTTGAGTCTCTCCAAGCCCACGTGAATGCTCCTCCTCTTGCACGTGTGGTTGAGCAGCTACATTTGCATCATTCTCCCCCTCTTGAAAAGGATTTGTCCTCAAATCATCACCTGCATCGAAAGGAGATAAATCAGCTACGTTAAAGCTAGCACTAACACCGTACTCACCTGGTAACTCTAGCTTTTAGGCATTATCATTGATGCGTTCCACCATTCGAAATGGTCCATCTCCCCGAGGAAGGAGTTTTGAATGACGTTGCTCCGGAAAACGATCCTTTCGCAAGTGCACCCAAACCCAATCTCCTGGTTCAAATACTATCTTTTTGCGTCCCTTGTTCGGTCCTTGTTTGATGGATATTGTTCGGTCCTTCTTTCAGTATTCAACCGTGCCTTTTCGTGAATCTGTTTCACTAATTCAGCTTTCTTTTTGCCATCTAAGTTTACACGTTCACTCAAAGGTAAAGGGGTTAAATCCAAAGGTGACAATAGATTAAATCCGTAAATAATTTCAAATGGTGAAAACTTAGTTACAGAATGTACACTCCTATTATAAGCAAATTCAACATGTGGTAAACAATCTTCCCATATTTCCAAGTTCTTCTTAATGATAGCACGTAACAAAGAAGACAAAGTCCTATTCACTACTTCAGTTTGACCATCAGTTTGTGGATGACAAGTAGTAGCAAACAATAACTTAGTTCTTAGCTTTCCCCACAAAGTCTTCCAAAAGTAACTTAGGAACTTAGCATCTCTATCAAAAACAATGGTCCTAGGCATGCCATGCAACCTAACAATTTCTTTAAAGAACAAATCAGCTATATGTGATGCATCATCGGTTTTACGACATGCAATGAAATGTGCCATCTTAGAGAACCTATCTACTACCACAAAGATTGAATCTCTCCCCCTCTTAGTCCTAGGTAATCCCAAAACAAAATCCATGGAAATATCAATCCAAGGTTCACTAGGTATAGGTAGAGGGGTGCACTAACCATGGGATTTCAACTTAGACTTAGCTTGTTTATAAGTGATACATTTTTTACATATTCTTTCAATATCACGTTCAATATACGGCCAAAAAAAATGTTCATGCAAAACACCTAGTCTTAGCCACATCAAAATGACCCATCAAACCACCACCATGAGCTTCTCTCACAAGTAATTCACGCAAAGAACACATAGGCATACACAGTTTATTCTCCCGAAATAAAAATCCATTATGCCTATAGAACTTACCAAATGCTACTTTTTCACATGCATTGAACACATTACCAAAATCAGAATCTTGTGCATATAAATCCTTAATGTATTCAAAGCCAAGTAGTTTTGTATCCAAAGTAGAAAGTAAGGCATACCTTCGGGACAATGCATCAGCCACAACATTTTCCTTACCTTGCCTATATTTAATCACATAAAGAAATGTCTCAATGAATTCTACCCACTTTGCATGNATACATCTCCTTATCTTAAGTGGGATAGTTTAGAGATGCCCCACTCAATTTTTCACTGAAGTATGCAACTGGACGGCCTTCTTGCATCAAGACAGCTCCAATACCTATTCTTGAAGCATCACACTCAATTTCAAAAGTTTTAGTGAGGTTAGGTAAAACAAGTAAAGGTGCATTAGTTAACTTTTCTTTGATCAGATTAAATACCTTTTCTTGTTCCTTCTCCCACTTAAACGGCACATTCTTCTTAATGACTTCAGTAAGCGGGGTGGCCAAGCTACTAAAATCACGCACAAACTGTCTATAGAAACTAGCTAGGCCGTGAAAACTCCTCACTTGGCTGATTATTGTAGGCGTTGGCCAATCTTGGATTGCTTTCGCCTTTTCCCTGTCCACCTCAATTCTCTGAGCACTAACAACAAAGCTAAGAAACACATGCTTATCCGTGCAAAAGGTGCACGTCTTGAGGTTAGCAAACAACTTTTCTTTCCTTAACGTATCTAAAACAGATTTTAAATGCATTACATGTTCTTCCAAGTTTTTGGATATCATCAAAATATACAACCACAAATCTGCTAATAAATGCACGCAAAACATGGTTCATCAAACGCATAAAAGTACTTGGAGCATTAGTTACACTGAAAAGCATCACTAACCACTCATACAAACCATATTTAATTTTAAAGGCAGTTTTCCACTCATCACCTTCTCTCATTCTAATTTGATGATATCCACTCTTAAGATCAATTTTTGTAAAAATACAAGAACCATACAATTCATCTAGCATATCATCTAATCTAGGAATAGGATGGCGATACTTTACCGTTATGTTGTTGATGGGTCTGCAATCAACACACATCCTCCATGTCCCATCCTTCTTAGGAACTAATAGTACCGGAACTGCACAAGGGCTCATGCTTTCACGCACATGCCCCTTCTCCAATAATTCACCTACTTGCCTTTGAAGTTCCTTTGTCTCCTTGGGATTGCTCCTATAGGCAGGCCGGTTTGGAATTAATGCACCTAGTATGAAGTTAATCTGATGTTCAATCCCACGAATTGGAGGTAAACTATGAGGAATCTCTTCGGGAAATATATCATCAAACTCCTGCAAAAGAGAAACAATGTTGCTCGGCAAAGAACCGGTGAGATCATCAGTACATAAAAGAGAATCCTTGTACATAAGTACTATAAGGGACTGTTGTAAAACTAAAGCTCTCTTGATCTCACTTTTTCTTGTAATGAAGTTATATTTTTCCTCTCTTACACTCAATAAGGCTACATTACTCTCTTTTTCCCTTTTACCCTTACTCATGGCTTTGTTTTTCTGTTTTTCTCTCATCTCTTTTTCTTTTCTCTCAGTTTCAACCTCTCTCTCCTTCTCTTTTCTCTTTTCACTCGCCTTTTGTATCTTTAGTTAGTCTTCAAGAACCTGTTTTGGAGTCAATGGCACAAGTGATATAAGCTACTTTTTAATGGTAAAAGAGTACCTATTGGTGAAACCATCATGTGTGACTCGCCGATCATACTGCCATGGTCTTCCCAATAGAATATGACATGCATGCATAAGTACCACATTGCAAAGCATGTCATCTTCATACTTGCCAATGGAAAATGCCACCAACACCTGTTTTGTCACCTTGACTTCTCCGCATTTGTTCAGCCACTGAAGTCGGTACGGTCGTGGATGCTTTATGGTAGGTAATGCTAATTTCTCCACTAATTCAGTACTACCCACGTTGGTGCAACTCCCTCCATCAATTATGACGCTGCAAATTTTGTTATTCACAAAACATCGAGTATGAAACAAGTTCTCCCGCTGATTGTTGTTTTCTTCCTTGCACGCTAAGAGCTCGTCTCGCCACTAATGATTCTCCATCTACAACACACTACCCTTCATAGTAATCTTCAAGTGGTGGCATGTCATCATCTTCTTCTTCTTGTTCATCGTCCGTCTCAATCTCCCCTTGAGCATTGATCACCATCACCCTTTTATTCGGGCATTGGCTAGCAATATGATCCCTGCCTTAACATTTAAAACACTTAATGTCAAGATTTCTCGAAGTGGCAGATTCAGTGTTACCTTGTTTCAGTGCTGCAACTTATTTTCCATCCTTAGAAGGCTCGGTCTTAGGCTTAGCTGATGGAAATTCGTCCCGTTTAGGGGCTGATCTCCATGAGTTTGTAGGAGCTGAGCTTGGTCCCCTCCTAGGAAAATTCCTCCGTTTCAGTTGTTGCTCAACCTTGATAGCTTGATGCAACATATCCGTCAACTCTACATAATGTTGCATCTCTACCACGTCCACTATCTCTCTATTTAGACCGTGTAAGAATCTAGCTATGGTAGCTTCTCTGTCCTCCTCTACATTTGCTCGGATCATAGCAACCTCCATCTCTTTGTAGTAATCATCTACGCTCTTAGATCCTTAGGTTAGTCGCTGCAACTTGTTGTACAGCTCCTGATGGTAGTAGCTTGGAACGAAACGTCTTCTCATGATTGTTTTCATCTCGTCCCACATCTCAACAGAGCGTTCCAGATTTCTCTTTCTTTCCTTCAACAATTGATCCCACCAAACAATAGCATAATCAGTGAATTCAATTGCAATAAGCTTTACTTTTTTAATCTCAGAATAGTTGTGGCAATCGAAGACGATCTCAATTCTCTTCTCCCACTCTAGATAAGCTTCAGGATCGTTTTTACCTTGGAAGGACGGAATCTTCACTTTAATGCCTCCCAAATCATTATCTCGCCTAGGCCTACCCATCTTAGCTTTTCTATTCCCATTACCACGCCTAAACCTGCCCCTGTTTATTGTTGGTTCATCCATCTCCTCCCATTCCTCTACATCTTCATCATCACCCCATTGCTCCTCTAATTGCACCCGCTTAGGTGGTTGCCTAATGGGAACATTCTGAGGCTGTCCCGTGGCTGTTTCTCCTTCTAACCTATCAATCCTCTCATGAATTAGTTCTAATTTAGCTCTCATCATTCTCCTTATCTCCCCCAACAATGCCTGTAATTGTAAGTTCGGAACAGTTGGTTACTGTACCTCTTCAGTTGTGTTACCTTCTGTACCTTCTTGATTGCGTGACATATTGAAATTTGTAAAAATAAGATTAGGACCTCACAAGCACTCTTTCCTCATGTGTTTCACTCAAAAAGATTCACTCACTCTCGTGTTTGGCACTCAATGGCTTTTACCCTCTTATGTTCTCACCACTCTTGCCTTTTTCTACTCGTTATGTTTTCTTTTCACTCTTAATCTGATTCAAAAATACTCCAGTAGTAATTCAATATGATAAGTAACCAGATCAAATCACAAAACTCACAAGCAATTCTCAAGAAACTGATGATTTTTCACACTCAAGCATGGGGTTTTGGCAAAAAAGAGTTTAGGAAGTAAGAAACAAGATTGACACAAAAAATTTTAAGAAGTGTCTCCAGACTTTTTTTTTTTCGTAACCCTAATTCAAGAATTAAAGGAACAGTAAAGAAAGTAAAGAATAATTCAAACTTGCCTTGAAACCTAAGCTCTGATACCAAATGATATGAACCCCGCCAACAATCGTGACGAAACCCAGTACCAACTATGAAATTCGAACCCAAGATCACAAAGTCGCAAGATTGTTGAGTCTTAACCCGTTATCTAGCAAGATAAGAACCAAGAACTACGAAAGAATACAGACGCCACACCAAGAATCCTTAAGAATCACTCAAGAATCGTTAGGATAAGTCTGGTTATTTTGAACGCCACAACAATTAACTTGATAAGTTCAAGAATCTTCTCAAGAATGAAGAAAACACGAATAACTCGCAATATTATTGATCAATATGTTGTTTAAAACGTACAAAGACCTCTCCTTTATATAGGAGTCAAATTCAACCCTAATTTAAGGCAAACCAATGCTATTTTGACATGTGGCAACCCTCTCCTCAATTAAATCTGAAAATAACTAAATCTGAATTAAAGAAGTTTCCTAAAAGCACAAAAGACCAAGAAAAATATGAAGATTTCAATTAGACTCTTCTAGAACCTTAATCATAGTGACTGGGCTCCTTTGGATCTGATTTGGGCTTATATCGGGCCTCCATGCATTAGCCATCTCACCAATGTGTTGGATCAGCCCATTTAATACCTCTTTGAATCTCTTGGCTCGAAGTCTTGTAATTGGCCCACTTGTCAAGCTTAATGGATCACGTGAATGCTGCCCTTGAGTCTCTCTAAGCCTACATGAATACTCCTCCTCTTACACGTGTGGTTGAGCAGCTACATTTGCATCAATTGAAAAAAGAATTGAAAGTTTGGAACTGGCAAGTTTTTGGTGACCTGCGTCTTAATATCTCCAAAGCTAATGAACAGGTCTCTTCTATCCAAGAGCGTCTGGCCAATGAGGGACTATCTGATTCACTTTTGTTCCAAGAAATTGAGGCTCTTAACTCTTTGGACTCTTTGTTATCACAAGAAGAAACTTATTTCTGTGCGCAAAGTCGGGTTAAATGGCTTAAGGAGGGAGATAGGAATACTACTTTTTTCCATAATATGGTGAAACATCGTCGCTCCAACAAGGTTCTAAGTCACAAGAAGATTGATGGTGATATTGTAGATGATGCGAATCTGATTTCTACGCACATACAGTCGTTTTACAAAGATTTGTTTACGGCTTCTCATAGTTGTGTTGCTGATTGTTCGAGTATAAGGGGAATTATTCCAACACTTGTTTCTCCTTCAGACAATCTTGAACTTTGTCGTGTCCCTTCTCTTGAAGAGGTTCGGTTGGCAATGTTTGCTATGGATGCTTCTAGTGCACCGGGTCCAGATGGTTTTTCTGGGAAGTTCTTTTGTACTTGTTGGGATATTGTGAATTTGGATGTGGTTCGTGCTGTCCAAAAATTTTTTTGGTCTGGTACTATTTCTCTTGGACTTAATTCCAATTTTTTGGTGTTAATTCCAAAGGTTGAGCATGCTCTTTCTATTGAACAATATCGGCCTATAATCCTCGGGAATTTTCTTTATAAATTGATTACTAAAATTCTGGCTAATCGTCTGGGTTCTATTTGTGCGAGAATTATTTCCCCTAATCGATTTAGATTTGTTCCGGGCAGAAACATTAGAGATTGTATTGTTGGTGCTTCGGAATGTTACAATTGTTTGGACAAGAAAAGTTTGAGAGGTAATTTTGCCATGAAATTAGATATTAGGGAAGCCTTTGATACTTTGAAATGAGATTTTATTAAGGCTGTCCTTTTGTCTTTTAGTTTTGGTGATCTCTTTGTTCAATGGGTGGATAACATTTTTCATTTGGCTCGTTTATCAGTCCTAATTAATGGGTCTCCCTATGGTTACTTTTCTTGCTCACAAGGTGTTCGTCAAGGAGACCCGCTTTCTCCTCTGTTGTTTGTTTTAGCCAAAGACTATCTCAGTCATTATCTTACCCAATTGGTTCAAGCCGGTGATCTTATCCCGATGACTTCCACAAGAAAGGAAAAAGCACCAGTTCATTTTTTATTTGCTGATGATATTCTTCTGTTTGCCCGTACCTCCAAGTCTAATATTAAAGTTATCATCCAGGCTCTCAAGCATTATGAGGTACTTTCTGGTCAACAAGTGAATTTTAGCAAATCATTTCTTTATTTTGGTCGAGCTGTTTCTACTAGTTGGATTTCAGATTTTCTGTCTCTCACTAGTATGAGGAAAGGTGATTCTACTCTTTCGTATCTTGGTGTCTCTCTTTTCGTGGGCACTCCAAAGCGTTCGACTTTTCAGCCGATTCTTGATAAAATCAATGCTAACCTTAAATATTGGAAAGGTCTTTCTTTATTTTTGGCAGGAAGGGTGAGTTTGATTAATTCCGTTATTATGGGTCAGTTAGTTTATTCTTTTCAAGTTTACAAGTGGCCTGCTAATCTTTTGGAGAAGTTGTCTACGTCTATTAGAAACTTTCTTTGGTCTGGATCTTCCAAGACATCTAAGTTAGTTACTGCCTCGTGGAGAATGTGTTGCAAACTTAAGGAAGATGGTGGTTTAGGACTCCGTGATCCTAACATTCTTAATGTAGCCCTTTTAAAGAAACTTGCTTGGAGCCTGATGACCTCTAGTTCTTTTGTTTATCATTTTTTAAGGGACAGGTTCTTTTCTACTGGTTTTGCTCAAAGATGGTTTTGGAAATCCTCTGTTTGGTGTGGATTACGGTCTCATATTCAACCACTTGTTGATGAATCCATTTGGGTTGTGGGTAGACATTCTAAAGTCAGTTTTCAGAAGGACAATTGGTTAGGCACTCCTCTAGTTGATACGCTTGTCTATACTGACAACGTGGAGCCTAGTATTGAGACAGTTGTTGGTGATGTTACTTCTGATTATGAGTGGTCTTTACCAAATTCTTTTATCTCCAATTTTCCACATGTTGTAGAGGAAATTAAGAATACGGTCATTGGAGATGTTGATACTTTAACCTGGCGTCATTCAGTTTCTGGTGAAGTAACTTGTGCAGATAGCTACAATTCCTTGGCGGGCGCTTTTGCAAAGGAACGATGGGGGAGTAAGTTTTGGGCACATTATATTCCTCCCTCTCGCTCTTTGGTCGTTTGGAGATTATTTCAGAATAAACTCCCAACAGAGCATAACCTGATTCGAAGGGGTCTTCTTTTGCCTTCATGTTGTCGGTTTTGTTATAGTCATGGAGAGGATGCTGATCATCTTTTTCTTTCATGTGCTTTTGCTCGTTCTATTTGGGGTGCCATTTTGTCAGCATTTCGACGAAGAATTTGTTTGGATGGTTCTATAGTGGACTTATGGTTAGATGCTTTGGATACTAATTTTAGTACCCAAGTTTCTCAACTTTGGAGATCAACACTTGTGCCTACTATTTGGGTGATTTGGACTTGTCGTAATAAACGTTTCTTTGACAATGAAATTGTCTCGGTTAATTCTGCTATTACTTTTATATGGCATTCAGTGGGGGAGGCCAATGCGATTAGCTCTGGAAACATGCGTAATACTTTGGATGAGCTTCAGATTTTACATTACCTTCATGTTCAGGCAAAACCACCAAGGGCTCAAAAAATTATGGAAGTACATTGGCAATTTCCTCCTGCAGGTTGGTTGAAGGTGAATATAGATGGGTCTGCATTTGGTAGTCCAAGTTTGGCAGGGTGTGGAGATATTTTTAGAACTTCGAGAGGTTTCTTTAAAGGAGCTTTTGCTAGTCCTCTTGGTAAGGCTTTTGCGTTTGAGGCAGAGCTCGCGGGTGCAATCCATGCTATCTCTTATGCTTCTGACTATGGCTGGACAAATTTATGGCTAGAATGTGATTCTTCATATCTGGTCACCCTTTTAAGGACACGGTCGTCTTCTGTTCCTTGGCGCTAGAAACCATCTTGGGTACGATGCATTGAAAAGATTTCAAAGATGAATTTCTGTGTTTCTCATATTTTCAGGGAAGGTAATGCAGTTGCTGATATTTTGGCTTCTTGAGCCACAAGTTTTTAGGCTTCAACATGGTGGCATACTACTCCTTCTTTTATTCATGATGCTTTTTTAAAGGATTACATGGGGCGCAGTACTTTTTGTTTTTCATAGTTACCCATTTTCTATAATATGATATACTCTTTTTCCCTTTCCTCGTTTTTTCCCATTGGGTTTTATGGGGAAAGGTTTTTAATGAGACATTGTAGGGAGGTTAGGACAATAGTTATGTTTCAGCATTACTATTTGGCTCCTCCCAGGGCTTTAAGTTTTCTATCTTTATGACGTTTCAAACTTGGTTACTCTTTGTATTCTTAATCATTTTTATTTAATATAATAAATCTACCGGGGGAATGTTTCTCCTAGGTAACATTTAGCCAAAAAGAAATGTCTAAAGGTCCCAAATAAAAAGTATTTGTTGGTCTAGAACTCTAATCATTGTATCTAGCACCTAGTTTTCGCAATTGGCAATTTTTGGTCAATTTCGATCATTCTCTTTGGAGAGAGTTCAAAACAAGGAGTTTGTTGCATGAAACTCACCTAATATCTTAAGGTACCAAATAAAGAGTGTTTGTTGATCTAGAACTCAATTCGTTGTATCTAGCATCTAATTTTCCTAACTGGCTATTTTCGGTCAATTTTGGTCATTCCCATTAGAGAGAGCTCAAAACAAGGAGTTTGTCGCCCGAAACTTACCTAATCTCTCAAGGTGCCAAATAAAGAGTTTTTGGGGGTCTAGAACTCAATTCATTGTGTCAATCACCTAGTTTTCCTAATTGGCAATTTTTGGTTAATTTTTTTCGTTCTCTTTGAAGAGAGTTCAAACCAAGGAGTTTGTTGCCCGAAACTTACCTAATGTCTCAACGTACCAAAGAAAGAGTATTTGTTGGCCTAGAACTCAATTCGTCGTATCTAGCACTTAGTTTTCCCGATTGGCAATTTTCAGTCAATTTTGGTCATTCTCTTTGGGGAGAGTCCAAAACAAGAAGTTTGTTGCTCGAAACTTACATAATATCTAATGATACAAAATAAAGAGTGTTTGATGGTCTAGAACTCAATTCATTGTATCTAGCTCCTAGTTTTCCCAATTGGCAATTTTTGGTCAATTTTGGTCTCTCACTTTGAAGAGAGTTCAAAACATGGAGTTTGTTGCATGAAGCAAGCCTAATATCTTAAGGTACCAAATAAAGAGTATTTGTTGGTCTAGAACTCAATGCGTTATATCTAGCACCTAGTTTTCCAAATTGGCTATTTTCGATCAATATTGGTCTTTCTTTTTGGAGAGAGTTTAAACAAGAAGTTTATTGCCCGAAACTTATCTAATGTCTCAAGGTACCAAATAAAGAGTATTAGTTGGTCTAGAACTCAATTCGTTGTATCTAGCACCTAGTTTTCTCAATTGGCAATTTTTGGTCAACTTTGGTCATTATCAATGGAGAGAGTTCAAAACAAGGTGTTTGTTGTCCGAAACTTATCTAATGTCTCAAGGTACCAAATAAAGAGTACTTATTGGTCAAGAACTCAATTCGTTGTATCTAGCATCTAGTTTTCCCAATTGGCAATTTTCAGTCAATTTTGTCCATTCTCCTTGGAAAGAGTTCAAACCAAGGAGTTTCTTGCCTGAAACTTTCCGAATGTCTAAAGGTACCAAATAAAAAGTATTTGTTGGTCTAGAACTCACTTTGTTGTATCTAGCACCTAGTTTTCGCAATTGGCTATTTTAGGTCAATTTTGGTCATTCTTTTTGGAGAGAATTCAAAACAAGAAGTTTGTTGCATGAAACTTACCTATTATCTTAAGGTACCAAATAAAGAGTATTTTTTGGTCTAGAACTCAATTCGTTGTATGTAGCACCTAGTTTTCCCAATTGGGAATTTTCGGTCAGTTTTGGTCATTCTCTTTGGAGAGAGTTCAAAATAAGGAGTTTATTGCATGAAACTTACCTTATATCTCAAGGTAAGAAATAAAGAGTATTTGTTGGTCTAGAACTCAATTCGTTGTATCTAGCACCTAGTTGTCCCAATTTACAATTTTCGGTCAATTTCGGTCACTCTCTTTGGAGAGAGTTCAAACCAAGGAGTTTGTTGTCCGAAACTTACTTAATGTCTCAAGGTATCAAATAAAGAGTATTTGTTGGTCTAGAACTCATTTCGTTGTATCTAGCACCTAGTTTTCTCAATTGGCAATTTTTGGTCGACTTTGGTCATTCTCTATGGAGAGAGTTCAAAACATGGTGTTTGTTAACCGAAACTTACCTACTGTCTCCGGGTACTAAATAAAGAGTATTTGTTGGTCTATAACTCGATTCGTTGTAACAAGCACCTAGTTTTCCCCATTGGCAATTTTCAGTCAATTTTGGTCACTCTCTTTGAAGAGAGTTCAAACCAAGGAGTTTGTTGCCCGAAACTTTTCAAATGTCTAAAGGTACCATATAAAAAGTATTTGTTGGTCTAAAACTCTATTCGTCATATCTAGTACCTAGTTTTCGCAATTGGCAATTTTAGGTCAATTTCGGCCATTCTCATTGGAGAGAGTTTAAACAAGGAGTTTGTTACCCAAAACTTGCCTAATGTCTCAAGGTACCAAACAAAGAGTATTTGTTGGTCTAGAACTGAATTCGTTGTATCTAGCACCTAGTTTTTTCAATTGGCAATTTTTGGTCAACTTTGGTGATTCTCTATGGAGAGAGTTCAAAACGAGATGTTTGTTGTCCAAAACTTACCTAATGTCTCAAAGTACCAAATAAAGATTACTTTTTGGTCTTGAATTCAATTCCTTGTATCTAGCACCTAGTTTTCAAAATTGGCAATTTTTGGTCGATTTTGGTTATTCTCTTTGGAGAGAGTCCAAACCACGGAGTATGTTGCCCGAAACTTTTCTAATGTCTCGACGTACCAAATAAAGAGTATTTGTCGGTCTATAACTCAATTCGTTGTACCTAGCACCTAGTTTTCCCAAATGGCAATTTTCGGTCAATTTTGGTCATTCTCTTAGGAGAGAGTTCAAAACAAGAAGTTTGTTACTCGAAACGTACCTAATATGTCAAACTACCAAGTAATGAGTATTTGTTGGTCTAGAACTCATTTCGTTGTATTCAGCACGTAGTATTCCCAATTTGCAATTTTCAGTCAATTTTGGTCATTCTCTTTAGAGAGAGTTTAAAACAAGGAGTTTGTTGCCCGAATCTTTCGTAATGTCTCAAGATACTGAATAAAGAGTATTTGCTGGTCTAGAACTCAATTTGTGGTGTCTAGGACCTAGTTTTTCCAATTGGTAATTTTCGGTCAATTTTGTTTATTCTCTATAGAGAGAATTCAAAACAAGGAGTTTATAGCTCGAAACTTACCTAATATCTCACGGTACCAAATAAAGAGTATTTGTTGGTCTAGAACACATTTTGTTGTGTCTAGAACCTAGCTTTCCCATTTAGCAATTTTCGTTCAATTTTGATTATTCTCTTTAGAGAGAGTTCAAAACAAGGAGTTTGTTGCTCGTAACTTATCTAATATCTCAAAGTACCAAATAAAGAGTATTTATTGGTCTATAACTCAATTCGTTGCACCTAGCACCAAGTTTTCCTATGATGAGGACATGGCAAGCACAAGAGCTTAGAATGCGGATCCTATTTAAGTTCTCATTGGTCCAGTTACAAAGGCACGTGCAAAGAGATTCAAAAATGCATTAAGTGGGCTGATTCAAGACATTTGGGCTCAGGCATGCACGTGGAGGCCCATTGAAGGAGATGAACGAATTTCTAAGCCAATTACAAGCTTGATTCAAGTTTAGGAAAGTCTATAGGCGCATGTAGAAGGAGAAATCTGATTTGTAAAAGCTTGGACACCAAGTCATAGCTTAAATGCATTAGATGCAAATGAATGTGTCGCACCAGAATCTATCAATGTATTAGCAAGAATACCAGAAATTAAGATCTTACCTTCCACTACTGATGGATCATATACTGCCTGCTCTGCATTCATAGTATACACTCGCCCTTGGACTTTCTTCTGATCTCCTTGTTGAAGCATGGGGCAGTCTTTAGAATAGTGACCCACCTTGTGACACTTGAAACACTGATTGGTACCCTTGAAACACTCTCCAACATGAGACTTTCCACACTTGGTACAAGTGGGTTTAGTCGAGGTGGCACCTTGTTCTATTTTGGGTCGCTTTGCATTTCCAGGTCTCTGTTCATTTTTCTTTTGATCTCCCTGTCTCCATTGTCCACCTCTTGCCACAAAAGCTGCTTTCTTTTCATTCAATATCTTAAGCTGAACTTGCTCTGCTTTAAGGGCCATATCTATCACCTCACTGAATTCTGTGACCCTCGCTACAATGACATCCCTAGAAATGTCTCCCCTTAAACCCCTCAGGAAGTACTCAACTTTCTCCTTGTTGTCATTCCTAATCCACGGAACAAACCGAGATAACTCCTCATATTTTCTAATGCACTCCCCTACAGGTCTATTTCCTTGTCGTAGATGAAGGAACTCCTCAACCTTTGCTGCCTTTGCGGTGTCATTGAAATATTTATGGTAGAACAACTCTTTAAATGTATCCCATGTCAGATTTTGGGCAGCTGGCGTCACTCTAATAGTCTCCCACCAGTTACGAGCTCCCATTTTCAGCATATAAATAGCACATGATACTTTGTCTTCATCGCTGAGTCTCATATATTCAAAGATAACCTCCAAGGATTTTATCCATTCCTCTGCTATATATGGATCAGCTCCACCCACAAAATCTATAGGATGTTGCTTCCTAAATCTCTCATAGATTGGCTCAGAATTTTCTTGTCTTGGAGGAATCACTGGAGGTTGTGGTTGGTTTTGATTTCTCTCCAACATGAGCCTCATCTGTTCCATTTGTTCATTATGCATCCTTGCCTGTTCTCGAATTAAATTTGTCAGATTTTCCACCACGTGACCTAAATCTTGCTCTAATCGGGGTCTTTGTGCTTCTTGTGGTCTTTCTTCTTCAGGTTGAGCTCTAGTCTTTCTTTTAGGAGCCATTAATCCTGTGTAGTGCCCTTCCCATAATTTATTTTATCACCAGCCAATAATAAACATATGCAATAATTATTTATGCACAAATAAGAAATTTAAACACAAAGATAAGTAAACATACCAGTTGGCCGAGTCACCCTTCCAATACCTGTTCATATGCCTTTTTCTTGTTGTCTACAGAAACGTTTTAACCTC
>JXTC01000330.1:86753-120284 GCA_002914845.1 Trema orientale
CATGAAAATATTACATGCCTTATGAAAATGCTATGAACATTTTTCAGATATATCAAGCTCAATGTCACAAATATACCACCTTTCACATATACAATTATATACATATGTTCTTATGATGCTAGAGTAGAATTTCCACTTACCTTTGGTCCTTGACAACAAAATACGTGAAAGGAAGATTTCCTCTTCAAGGAGCTTGATGTGCTTAGGAGCCTATAACATTTAATCCCATCCATTTCCATTATTAATAAAAGTATACACAGAGTCAATCAATATTTCATTAAAATCGACACCAGTAAGAAAATCCTCCTTCTTGCATTTTGGTTTAGATTTTCTAATCATACAAACATGTTAATTGATCTAATTCTTCTATCTTAATAGCAATAATATTAGAGCTAATAACAAATATTCTCCTGCAAACTTTAAAGTTATCTAAACTATGTTTTGGTCTTTAGGACAATGATACATTCTCTATATGAATTCAGGTGCTAACTAAGTCAATCAATTAAATAAATAAAAAAAATAACCCACTCTCTTTTCAAAATAATTTCGTAAGTTTCTACATGCTTAATTCTTTGGTAATCAACAAAATTTCCAATAAATGTCATAGAACAACTTTCAGCCACAATACTCAATTTAAAAGAATCCCAAATACCATGAGTAACATCCATTTATTCTACTCCCACTATAATAGCCTTTGTAAATTCCAAACCGTAATTAAAGGATTCATGGTATCATATATAATAGTAAATCAAGAGCTTACTTTTCTAAACTAATAACTTACAAAAGTACGATTAGGAAATTCTCAAGTTCTTGTATAATCAATAGAATAATAATCAATTAAAGACACTTCAAATTAATTTATAACCAATTTTACATACCTTACAACTAGTCAAGTAGAAAACCTCAAATAGTTTAGGTCATAGTTCCATTAAAATATGAGGTGAGGGTTTTAGTGGTGAAAGCTCATCTTCCTCTTAAATACTTCTAGTATTACACTTAAATATAACCCAATAGAACTGAGTTTAAGTGGCTGATCGTAAACAGATAAGAAGAAAAGTCAATAAAGTGAGGCGGTGGTCAATAAAGTTAAGAAAAGTTTAAGTGCCCACTTTGGTTTATATCTAATATACTGTATATATATATATTTAAACAAAGACCATAAAGTGAGGCGGTGGTCCAATTTTCAATAACTATAGTGCTTGTCAATTTATATCATTAACTAAAAATACATAAAAGCCAACTAATTAAGACATTTATAATAAACACCACACATAAACAAAACTTTGCAAAAGAATCCATCATAATTTAAATTATTGAAATTAATTCTTTGTCCTACCAACAACAATTATTCTTATTTATTTATTTTTATTTTTAAAAGAAATATGACATCTAACAAACGTCATAATGCATATAATTGAACCTTTTTCCATAAAGCACATCTTCTTCTCCTCGAATCAAAAATCAACTGTTCACTGTACATGTAATTTAGCAATTCTAGTTAGTCAATTAATTAGTTTATTTTCCTTAATGTGCACTTATTTCATTATGTTATGTTTGGAGTAAAAATGAACATACTAAATAAAAACCAAGAATGTTTATTATTGGCTAGATGCATTTATGAGAATCTTGGGCACTACACATTCTCTTCCTCCTTGGCACCTCTTTCGGTTGCCCAATCTTGGGGATCAGCTCAACAGCAGCGCCTCTGGGAGGAGCAAGAAAGCCACCATGGTTTTCAATTTCAGATAGAGTTTTACGCTTGGTTCGGCGTTTATTGGAAGCAATCGGCGGAGGAGTGGTGTTTCAGACCCGGATGAGTGGCAATGGAGGAGATCACAAGGTTGTGGGTCACGGCCGTGCTTATGGTTTGGACTGAGGTAGTGAAGCACTCTTGCCAACCGAGCTCGTTAAGGTCCGTGATGACCTCGTTGAGCGTTGACGATACCAATAGCAAGATCTAGATCAGAGTCTCCATTTTTGCTTCTGTTGTTTACTCTCTCACACAAAGAAGAGCATTTTAGACCTTTAATTCAGTAGAATGTATTAAAAATGTCATTCTGAAAAACAAGATTAAAAAAGTCGTTGTGTCCCAAAAAGAGACTACTCCCATCAATTTCCCTACTATTTCCCTACTATTACGTGTTGTAAGGGGTGAGCAACCGATTAAGTTGGCCCATGGGCCGTGGCTATCCCGTTCGCAATAGACTTTAGCCCCCTTTAGTTACTATTTAGCTAAACGACAACGCGGGAAATAAAGTCGTTAAAGTAATATGAATCCACAGAATATTAAACCTCTCTATTTCATTGAAAAAAAAAGAAAAAGAAAAAAGAAAAAAATCTCTCTCTAAACCTTAAAATAATAACTTAATCCTTTTTTTTTTTTTGGCAATAATTGTGGAATGTGTATATATAATGAAACTTTCATATCTAATGGTTAAGTAATGAAAGCATACTGTTTGAGACACTTTTTACCAAATAAATTTCCATTGAATTAGATTTCACACCTTCCCTCATTTAGCTTCGAACTTATTCTTCGTTGAGATTAAAACAGGAAAAAAAAAAAGAAAGTAAAATTCGTTTTTTATGTATAACAATTTGTAACCTGTCATAGCTTACTACATGCTTTAGCCTTAATTGAGGGGTGTTATAATGATGGACCGTGAACATTTGTTTATCGAGGTTGATGGTGGGCGTGGCATATCTCATAGTCGAGTTTTGTTTTTGTTTATGGTTTTTCTGGCACACTATTCTATGTGTATTGATATAGTACAACGGTACACCATACCTTTAAAGGTGGTAGCTCATGGAGTCGTTACCCATATCATCCCTTCGAGATAATCACTATAGAGAAATTAGAAGAGCAGAATATCTGGAATTTTTAAGGGATTTCGCAAACCTTGAGTCACTTAAAATTGCCTTCAAACACTGAAAATGAAAACAGTATATGATCCAACTAAACACATTCAAGAAGAGTATATACTGTACCTAGTACAAAGATCAAACCGCAACTATAAAGATTATTACTCAAAGTTTGATGTAAAAGCATCTAAGGAAGGTGTAGACATAAGACATGCATCCACACCAATAACTAGGTCTGAAGTTCAGGCATTCTTCTTCACCGTAGCGGATTTTATGATGTCAATGAACTCCGGCTGACAAAGGAAAACGTGGGTATAGTCAGTAGCGGAAGTTGAATACAGAAAAAATAAGGCATAATGAGAAACAATCACCTTCAGGGAAGCTCCTCCAACCAAAAATCCATCAACATCTGGCTGTGCTGCCAACTCTTTGCAGTTCGCTCCATTCACAGAACCTAAAATTGAAATCAGTATTAACTACACTTTAAGACACAAGGTAAATAAGAAAAATGACTCTTACCTACAACTACAAGAACGTAAAAAAAAAAATTCCGTTACTCCTTTTTGTTGATAGTTGTTAGTTTTCGAGTAAGTAATGTACGCATAACATAACTTTATGGTATCAAATGTAAGTCTAATAGAAGTCCATAACATAATCCATTATAGCAAAGAAATTTAAGGTGCAGTTACATTGGGTTACTTGAAACAGAAGATAAGTACCTCCATAGATGATTCTAGTTGATGAAGCGACTTGAGCACTAACATTGTCCTGAAGCCATTTCCTCAACTCAGAATGGACCTGTAGAGTTCAAAAAAAGAAAAAAAAAAAAAAAGAAAGAAGAAGAAGAAGAAAGAACATTATGAGTATACTCCTGGAAGTGTAAAAATCTACGAGTATAAATCATCATATGTATACCTACGACATGAGAATTTGAAACCTCTCACCAACATTTGTATTAGCAAAAGAAAGAGGTCTTTTACCTTCTCTTTTCTCACATGGTAAGGATGCTATATGTTTACCACCATAATAAATTTCATATTTAGAACTAAGCTAGCATATTTCCAGCCATAAGAATTCTTGCCAACAAAAGAAAAACAAAGTTCGATCCTTACTTCCTGAGCCTGAGCAGGGGTTGCAACCTTCCCAGTTCCAATGGCCCAAACTGGCTCGTACGCCAAAATAATATTGTCCCAGTTTGATACTTTATCTGCAAAAGAAAATCATTATTAAACTAGTAGACATATCACACCAGGAAAAGGAACAAAGAAAAAGAAAAGATTAGAAAATGCAGTCTCTGAAACTTGCAACACACAAAAAAGTGTAGATGAAAGTCCAGGACTGAAGGAGTTGCCAAAGATGCATGCGAAGACCATTTGATGAGGTTCATAAGATTGCAAAGATAAAAATAAAAAGCAAGTCAAGAAAAACACGTAGACCAAAATACCAACTATCTAAAATCAATCACAGCTAAGGAAGTACCAGCAATTGATTGTGTTTGTGCAGCAACAACAGCTAATGTGGATCCCGATTCTCGCTGTTCAAGAGTCTCCCCAACACATGCAACGACTTTTAAGCCTTGAGAAAGTGCATATGCAACTTTATCTCCAACAAACTGAATATTCAAGCATGGGAACATGGGTTGTAAATAGTACTATTAGCATTCGTTGATAGCAAAAGTATTGATCATTGTTCAGCTAAACTACCGCATGATAGAAATGGAAGTTGCAACAATGGTGAGTGCTATGCTTCTCACCTCATTTGATTCGTTTAGTAGAAGTCTTCTTTCAGAATGACCAAGAATGACCCAGGGAATGCCCAAATTGACAAGCATCTCAGCACTGTACAAAGCAAAGACATGAATTTCTGGGTTAGTAACACAATCATCCAAGAGTGGTGTAGTGCAAAAATTTTGAAGGCAGATAAAAGACAATTACAGGCATCAACAGAAGCTTCTATAGTACAAAAGGCCAAGGGAGAAAAAATAATGCTTGCCATACCAACTCATCGCTGTAATTTATGCTAAACTGCTAACTTAAAGACTTTCTATTAAGAATATGAGAATCATCTTAGACAGAGCTAATAAGATAACATTAAAGTAAACACTTAAAAGTAAACCATGTAATGGCTCTCTGAAAGGCTTTCGAACTGATAAGAACAAATAAAACTACTTAAATATGAAATAACGTGATCAGCAACAAACGAAACTAGCATATCCAATTTTCATGGAAGCGGTAGAAAGCTCATAAAAAAGGACACAAGCAAATAAAGTCCAAACACATACCTAACCTCTCCGGTAAAAGCACCACCCTTGCGAACCCAACAGTTTTGTGCAGCAACCTGAAAATCAGACCGCAACAGACTCTTCACCAAAGGAAGAAACACAAACGGAGGGCTTATGACAACCTCTGCAACATAAGTAAAATACAACCGCCATTAATCAAGTGAACCCATATATTCAATCACATAAGAAATTCGAAATACTCGTATAAAAAGCAAAATGTTACACATCACAAATGAGAACAAGCTCATCGATACTTACCCACAACATCTTCAGATGGGACTTCAGCCTCATTTAAAACAGTGACTATCTTTTTCACCTCCTCAAGTATTCCATTCTATGTAATAAATAAATAAAAATATATCCAAAACCCAAAATGAAAACCATTAGTATATATAAGTGATGACATAAAATTGACTACTTGGGTTTCAATAATTTGATCAAAAAAAAAAAAAAAATTTCCTGAAACAATATAAACCCAGATAAATCTCATGCGACTTGTGATAATATATACTGAATAATCACCAAGACGGTAACCACAGCCAATTCCTAGTGCATAACTACATGGGTCGTTCGTAATCACCAAGACGGTAACCACAGCCAATTCTTAGTGCATAACTACATGGGTCGTTCGTACTAACTAGAAGGGTACTCCAATTAAACATTCATTCAGGTTTCCATTTTACGAATCTTAAACCCTGAAAAGGTTTGACGATCTCAATCCATGAACCTCAACAAGAGACTTAGCAAGTCGATAAGGAATCGAACATAGTCTACTAAATACTACATACAAGCGAGTAATATTAGACACAAAATTGCAGAATTTTGATATCAAAATCATGATAATATTGAAACGCAGAACACACAAATGAAAGTGATAAAAGCATATAAGTACGCATTTCCAGTTGCCTCCGACGAAGAATTTTCTGGCCATTTTTGGGTAAAAAGCAAAAGCACTGCAGTTGCAAGCTATTTCACTCACAATTTCACAAAAACACACACACGGACTCTCTCTCCCTCTCTCTGTTATGTGTCTCGTCGAATGAAGCGAAAATGTTAAGAGGGCTGGGCCGCACATCTACGGGCCTACGGTTGACCCAATTCAGCCCAGCTTGGGGAACTTGGTGTCTGTTTTGGACAGGTGATTTCCATAAAATGCATATTCTTTTCTAGGGTTATATGAAAAAAAAAAAAAAAAAGATATATTCAGAATATACAGGGTCTGTTTGGTTCACTAATTTTATTCTATTGGAATAAAAAACCCATTTTGATGGGTGTTTGTTTCAACAACTCCAGTTTTTCTATTCAAATGATCTTTTGGAATGGGTGTTTATTTCAACAATTCAGTTTTTCAATTCAAATCGTCCATCAGTCACATCAACTATTGGAATGAGTTTTTTCTGTGTCTTGGATGAGAATGGAGGGGAGGAGATTTTTTGAATGGTCCATTCGAATGCTCTCATTGTAATTTACAACCCATTCCACTATTTTTCTATTCAAATGTCTCCAATTTTAATTATAACCCAGTCTATAATTTCCATTTAAATACACCCATTCGAATTGGTGAACCAAACAAGCCCATAACTTTTCTGCAATTTTAGTGAAAATTATACCCAGTACCCGTTTTTGGGCTGAATATTTTCAACTTGCCCGTTTTTAAAACGTTAATAATTTGTTACCCGTTTTTTCACCTACGTTTCCAATTTTACCCTTAGTTAACTTTTTTTTTTCCCGATAACTGTAAACAAGACGTTTCAACCTCTATAAGAGAGATAAAAATGTAACTAACTGGTTTCGGAACTAATAGTAAACAACTTGTTCACGTCTATGCTTAAAAAGAACTTAAACTGTAAACAACTGGTATAATTTATAGATCTGCTTCAGTGCTTTGGCTATAATTAACTTTTTTTTCCTGATAACTGTAAACAAGAAGTTTCAACCTCTACAAGAGAGACAAAAATATAACCAACTGGTTTCGGAACTAATAGTAAACAACTTGTTCACTTCTATACTTAAAAAGAACTTAAACTGTAAACAATTGGTATAATTTACAGATCTGCTTCAGTGCTTTGGCTATAATTTACTTTTTTTTTTTCCGATAACTGTAAACAAGAAGTTTCAACCTTTATTAGAGAGACAAAAATGGAATCAACTGGTTTCACAAGTAATAGTAAACAACTTGTTCACGTCTATGCTTAAAAAGAAATTAAACTGTAAACAACTGCTATAACTTATAGATCTGCTTCAGTGCTTTGGTTATAATTAATTTTTTTTTCCCGATAACTGTAAACAAGAAGTTTCAACCTCTATTAGAGAGACAAAAATGTAATCAGCTGGTTTTGCAAGTAATAGTAAACAACTTGTTCACGTCTATGCTTAAAAAGAAACTAAACTGTAAACAATTGGTTTACATGAAAAGCTTGCATTAATCTCCCATGCTGATTCCGAGCTTTATCGGCAAAAATGCCTCCGGTAGGTTATTTTTTTTCCGATGAATCGACCACAAAACCCACTCCAAGCCAATTTATTCAACGAAGATGACAATTACAGAGAGAGAAGAGAGAGTGTGCGATTTTAGAGAGAGATAGAGAGATTTCGGACATTTTTAGAGAGAGAGAGGAGAGCGTTCGGCCATTTTTAGAGAGAGAGAGAGGAGAGCGTTCGGCCATTTTTAGAGAGAGAGAGAGGAAAGCATTCGACAATTTTTAGAGAGAGAATGAAGAGAGACCATGAAAGGGCCGATTTATTCACATTTACTTTTAAGGGTAATTTAGGTAGTTTACAAATAAAAAAGGGTATGAGTAAAAGATTATAAAAAAAAAGGGGTAATCATGTTTAATTAAGGGTAATTGCCAAATTCTCCCGCAATTTTAATCATAGTTTTTAGTTTGTGCAAAATTACACCTTCATATTTCAAATGTCTATAAATATGTACTTTCTGCATATAAATTGACCGATAAATTTCTTATCAAACATAGAATTTGAATTGAGTATATTTTATTTTTGATGCCTTTGACAAAAAATTTATTAAAAATAACTTGAAACAGTTAGTACAAATCACATAATTTGTACACAGAAGGTACATATTTACATATATTTAAAATATAGAGGTATAATTTTGTACAAATCAAAAATTAATATTAAAATTGCTAAAAGATCATACTCTAAGGTAGTTTTTTACGGTTATCCCTTCTTTTCTATCTTTAGTTTTATAGGAGTTAATATAAGTTAAATTTAGGGATAATGACATAAAAATATCCTGATTTTAAATTCTTTTACAAAAAATACCCTGGCTTTTGAACTCCTGCAAAATAATATCCTAACTATTTAATTTCTGCAAATTAATATCCCGACTTTTGAAATCTTGCTAACTAATAACGTAACTTTTGAATTCTATAAATTAATGCTCTCACATTTGAAAATTCTACAAATTTATATTAATAGTGGCTAATCCACTGATTTCAATGATAAAAAGAAGGTTGTACCTCTCATTTACTCAATAAAAACTTATTAAACACTAATAAAATTTGTTGAAAAAATTTTAAAATTAGTTTATTTAAATTTTCATTCAAGGAGGAAAAATAAAAAATAAAAAAAATTAGAATGAGAGGTAAAAAGGGTTATTTGCATCTTTTAACTTACCTATGGTACGAATTTGGGAAAAAAAAGTTAAGGTGTTAATTAGCAAGAATTATAAATGCGAGGGTATTAATTTGCAAAATTCGAAAGTAAGGGCATTAATTTGCATGATTTTAAAAATAAAGATAATAATTTGCAAAAGTTAAAAAATAAAGCAGAAAAGTTAAAAATCAGTGTATTTTTATGTCATTATTCCTTAAGTTTATATCTAGGAATATTATATTATAGTATAAACTAATTTATTAGATATAAAACTAAAAATTAGAAAAGGGGGGAGGGACAGTTATGAAAATGGCTGCCGCTTTTAACTGACCCCTCACGCTATAAATATGATTTCAGCGATTAATTTTAAATCCGTTATTACCTTTATATCTAGGAATATCCTTTTATAGTATAAACTGATTTATTAGATATAACACTAAAACACTAAAAATTAGAAAAGGAAGTGGGGGACGGACGGACAGTTATGAAAATGGCTGCCGCTTTTAACTGAGATTAATGTTAAATCCGTTATTACCACGAGGAAACTACCACCAATAAATTGCAAACAAGTAGTATATACAGAGAACAATTTATGTCATAAACTGAAGCAACTTGAAATGAATGACAAAACTCAAAACTAACTAGACATTTTGTGATTAACTGTTTAGCAGCTTCAGCAAAGCTAGCTTTGGCTATAAAAGAGTTGGTACATAAATATAAAATGAAAGAACAAAATACGAGATGATGAATGATGTGCCCTATAACTATAATGACAAAAATGCCAAGAAACAATGTAGTTGTGCTTGGCTGTTGTTATATGGAACTAATTGAAGGCCAAAAGGACTAGACATCAAAGAAAATGAAGGCCTATAACTGGCCAGTAATACATCTATTTGCATCTGTGACGGGGAAAAAAAACTACTGTTGGTGAGTAGTCCAACATCGGGACACCATAGGAGAACCCAAAATGCCTTCAATGGTATCTGCCCCTATCTCTGGACGCAAGGAATGTGAAAGCGGCTAACCAGTCTTGTAAACTAGTCTCCGGAACCTGGTCATTGTCAACAAAAGCTTTCCAGGACTCTTTAGAAGACTCTGTGAGAACCCATTGAACCTTCTCAGGCACATTGGAAAAGTCGAAGTTCAAAGCTGAACCCTTTTTGGTTGTGCTAGACTTCTGTTTATGTCCCCCAGAACTGTCCGCAGACTGAAAAAAAGATAAAATAAAATAAAATAAAATAATAATAATAATAATAATTGGGTGAAAACAGGAGAGGGCAAAACGAAGAGCAGAACATGAATCAAAAACTTTGTTTGAGTATGGTTTGAATTTTGACTCACCGGTGCATCAGAGTTTTCTCCTTGTTTTTTCTTTTTACGCGGTATTCCTGTTTCCAGAAAG
This sequence comes from Trema orientale, assembly GCA_002914845.1. Classification (NCBI taxonomy): domain Eukaryota; kingdom Viridiplantae; phylum Streptophyta; class Magnoliopsida; order Rosales; family Cannabaceae; genus Trema; species Trema orientale. The sequence goes on from JXTC01000330.1 coordinate 96,914, forward strand.
TAGAGAACCTCGTTCCTTGAACGAAATTTACGGCCTGAGACTGGATCAAAGTAGTACTGCAACACAGACAGACAACTAAACCCTTACTTGGGAAGTAATATTGCCATCTTTTGCTTTTTCTATAATATTCAAACCGTTGAATAAAAGACTCTAAGACTAATTGCTTGAATATTCAAGTAGTTCCCATGAATGCAACAGAACAGACGACAAACTCTACAAAAGCAAAATAGACTCATTTCAAGTGCAGTTTAACTCCAACTACTCTCACTAAAATTTACTCTCTAACAATGCAATGAAAATCTGAATCCTTTACAAACCAGAGTTGTTTTTTTTTCCTATTACCCATCAAATTCAGGATTCGTCTTCTTGGCATAGGCGTCAAGACAATATGAGCTTCATTATAAGCAACAAGTAGGACCAACTCTTGCGGATAAATGAAGTTCATCTATATGCCTGCTGATATTCACTGTTATCAACTTGTGTACTTTAAATATCGTGTCAGAGTTAGCATTGGCATGAAACAGATAAGTTAAAGGTATCTCAGCAACAAGATTGTGAATAGCTATTCCAAGTCTAATTGGATCAATCTCATCAACACAGAACTGATTTTCCTCCTTCCACATCCATTTAAACCGGCACAAAATACAAATCATGGGGTAAACTCCCCAATTGTTGAAAGTGAAGTTGAATTATCAGTAGAGTAATGAAGGTTATCAAATTCATTCACCATATTAAGTAGATGCAGAGAAGCTAGTACAACAAGAGGTTATTGAATCATTTACCTTAGTTATGTGAGAGTTTAACTCTTGGCATTGAAGTTCAAATAGGTAAGGCAAAAGAAGACACTAAAATCATATGAGACAAACCATGTAATTTTTCTGAACCTTTAAGGTTAGTTGTAGGAAGTCAACATTAATCATCCCTTTGCACCATTCTCCACAAGCAAAGCATAGCACCGTGCACAAGCAACATTTTATTGACTTTGGTCTGAACAAAGTGTGGTAAACCACAGCCTCGAACTGGTGATTTAACGGAGAAGGATGGGTGCCATGAGGGAAGTGACAACAGACAACTATGCAGAATAACTAGCAGCAAAGTGACGTGCGATATCTTCAACTAAGGTATACAAAAAGGTTAGGACTTAAGACTAATTCAAATACTCTAAAAATAGGAGAAACTACACAAGCCAGAGAACCATAATCTGCAAAGATAGACACCCTTAGTTTCAGAATCCCCTCCATGGATCAAGCCACCCCACTGTCTAATCAAAAAGTGAATAATCTTCATGAGAAAGGACATCAACTTCTACTGCAACCATAAAAGGAGAACTCCTAATTCGTGAACTTCTATCCCTGAAGTTGGATTCATACGCTACTAATGTTTGAAAAACGGCATTCATACGGATTACTATGCTGGAGTTATTTGATTGACATCAAACTTGCCAGCTGCTAATAATAGCTAAGTGCAGATAAGAATATGGATTGAGAAAAGTGATGGAATGTGGACTGTATTCAAACATCAAAGCAGATGGGACTAATCCTTTTCTCAAAGTAGAACTAAGAAATTTCACAGCTACTAGAAGTGTTCCCTATACATGATTTAACACTCAAAGCAACCCACTTCATTGCCAGAGCGGGAGACCAATATCAAGCATCAAGGCTCTTCAAACAAACTAAAATAACTCATAAAAGTATCCCATTACGAAATTCATCAACACTGACAAAACCCAGAAAGACCTAAACCAACAATCAACGGAAAGCAACAAAACTACTGCTTTGATCGTGGAATTTACAGAAAGCAATAGGCCTCATCCTCGTTAAACAAGCCTAGTACAACTATTTGACTCCGCTCTTGGAAACAGAACAACGCAAAAACATAAGAGCAACCCTTTCGTCTCCATTTTCCATTTTCCATTTTCCTTTCCCAGTAACCAAACAATCATCGAGAGTCAACCAAGTAGTAACACTAACATACAGCTTTATCATAGAAAAACTTCAACTACTAGCTTAATAATAACGATAGCATAATAATGATGATAATCAAAACAAACGAAGCTTACCCTATCAGTCGAACCAGCAGTGACACCAGAGGTCCGTACTCTATCTTCAAAAGTCCAACCCGGCGGCAGCCAATCAAGCTCCGGTTCCGGCGGTTTCCTCTTCCCCCGCCCCGAACCAGGCTCCGCAGCATTCGGCTTCTCGGCGCCTGGGCAAGCCGCGCCACCATTCGACGATCGGCGTGGCTCAGCCGTCTGGGCCTTCCGGTCATCGACTGGGGTGCTGCGGCCATTGGTATTGGTAGTGGCGTCGATGAAGGAACCGGAGCCGAGGAGTGGATCGGGCGGGAAGTCTGATCGCACGGTTCCGACAGGTTGAGCTTTCCGATCCGGGTCTTGTCGGGTTTGGTTCGGGTATGGGCCCGACGCCTCGGGTGCTGACATGGCGTGGTCTTTGGTGTAGTTTCCGAGTGGACGAGCTTTGCTGAGAGTAGCTCTCGACAATTTTGGGTTCTCCCCAAACGAAGGTACAGTGTCACACAGGGATTAAAGGGGGTATATTCTTTGTTAGATTTGGACCGTCCGATCTTACATAAGATTCAATTGTCGTTTGGGTAAATTAGACCGTTGGGTTTAACCAAGTATGTGAATGTGATTATTCGTTAATTACAATGTATTTAATCAAGTTGGCTCCTTAATCCTTATCTATCTTTAATTTTGTTTATTTAATTAATGCTTAGTTTTCATTAAATTTCTCCACTAAGCTTAGTTTCTTCATTCTTTGTCGTCCCTATTAATGTTCTATTCATCAAAAGCACAAAACCGGGACATGCATACGACAATAATTTAAAACGACAATAAATAGAGTAAACGACACTAAATTTAAAAACGACAATAGATGGAGAAACGACGCCAAATCTAAAAACGACAATGGAAGGAAAATGAACAAAGATGAAAGGGAACTATTAGAAGAATTCTTAAATTCAAGTAAAGTGGGGGAAAATCAGTTTGCTGAAAATATTAATTTGCTTGAAGATGGTCCTGGTGTAAAACCATAGAATTAAGGAAATAAGTGAATTACCTACCAGAAAACTTTCTGCACTATAACTTTTATTTTATTTTCTTTTTGCTGGAACAATAGTTAGTTTTTAAATTCTATATCGCATTTCCACATCTAGATGAGAGTGCTTTTGAGCTTCAGCATTGTATCCTCTTTGGCTTTAGAAATCAAATCATAGATGGACACCGGGGGTGTTAAACCTGACATGATCATCTCTTTCAGTACAAGCTCAGCTTCACGCCACTTTATATCTTTGCAAAGAACTCTAATGGTGGAACCGTAGCTAGCTGGGTTTGGAACCATTCCATTCTTACTCATTTCTTTAAGCAATTTCAGTGCCTTGTAAGAGTTACCCTCCTTACAGAAACCATAGATAATCATGTTATATATGACATCACTTGGCTCCAAATGCTTCTCACTCATTGATGTGAACAGCCTTGATGCTTCTTTCATAGTACCTTTCATGCATAGCCCATGTATTAAGACCCCATAGGTGTAAACATCAGGAACTAAACCAGCCTTCTCCATGGAAGAATGTATCTGAGAAGCTTTTTCCATTTCGTCAGACCGAACAAAAGCGTCAATTAAAATTGTATAAGTAACTTTGCAAGGAGAAATGCCTCTCTCATGCATCTCCCTTACTACATCAGCAACTCCTGCTAAATTTTGAGCTCTAGCAAAGCCAGCAAGTAGAACATTGTAAGTGACTAGAGATGGAGAATGACCAACTGACTTCAATTCATTAAATAAGCTCAGCGCCTTATCCAAGTTTCCAACATTACAGAACCCATCAATTAACCTGTTGAACGTAATTAAACTTGGACTGATACCATCTCCTTTCATTTGATTCACCAACTTCTCAGCTTCCTCAACCCGCTTCGTTCGACATAACCCACCAACTAAGATGCCGTATGTGACATCGTTACAAGCAACCCCTTGTTGACGCATTTCATCGAACAGAAGAAATGCACTGCTTATTTTCCCATCGTTACAATAGTCATTCGTAATACTATTATAAGTATGTATGCTGGGAACGATTCCATTCCCCTTCATCTTCTCATAGAGCTCAAACCCATCTTTCTTAAGGCCTTTCTTGAAAAAACCATTGATCAAAACAGTGTAAGTATAGCAATTGGCAACCAAACCAATCTCACCCATCTTGAAAAACAACCTCTTCGCCCGCTCAATATCGCCATTCTTACAGCACCCATCAATCAAAGTAGTGTATATAACAACATTTGGAGACCAACCCATTTCCTCCAACTGAACCAAAAACCGAAAACCTCTATCCAAGTCACCAGCCTGACAACAACCTTTCATCATGATCCCAAAACTATACACATCCAATTTGGTCCTATCCTTAAATTCACTAAAAACCCACCAAGCTTTTTCGAAGTTATTGGACTTTACAAGAGAACTCAACACATTATTGAAAACTCTCGATCCGGGCACGAGGCCTTGCTCCACCATATGCGTGAAATAGAAAAGGGCATCTTCTGGTAACCGCGACTGAACATGGGCATTGATGATTGCTTCAAAAAGATATCCACGGGAAGAGCTAGGAAACGAGTTGAGCTGAGTTAATTGGCGGAGAAGAGTCGAGGGGTTGAAGAAGGGTAAGGAGATTTGACCAGAGAGTAGTTTTAGAATGAGAGATCGGGCGTGAGTCAACAAATTGGAAGATAGTAGATGATGAATGATAAAGGATATGGACTGAGGGGTATGTTCGAGGCCTTGGAGAGTAAAATTGTTGAAGAGGGAGAGAGCCTTCAATGGCGGAGTCTTCACCATTTTCTGGACAAGAAGAAGAGTTCGGTGATTTTGAGACATTTTTCTCCTCTTTTGTGTTCGTTTTCTTGTTCATGCTCACCTCAATGGCTCACTTTGTGAATAAGCGTTTCAAAACGTCAGAGCAACTCGTAACACTTGCCTACGCAGTCGGCACTAGTAGCACTACGCATTCTTTTCCATTTATTGCTTGGGCTGAGATTAGGCAGTATTGAGCTTTGTCATGCTCTACGGCCTACGCCACTCGTAAGAGAAGAATGCCAATCTTTTTTTTTTTTTTTTAGTCTCTTTTGTAACTTTTTTTTTGAATAAAATTAAAATTTAATTTATCATATGTATAATTAGTACAAAAGCTTTTTTTTTTGAAAAAATTAGTACAACAACTCAATCAATACAGTAATGGAAGTACAAATAATTTATTATAGACTTATAGTAAATTAATAATCAATAAAACCTTTATATTTGATTGACGATCATGGAAAAAACACACAAAGCGTAATATGAGTTGTAACTGGAGCTTAATAAGGACGACTGTTTTTTAAAATTATCTATCGCCACTAGAGTTAGTTTTTACGACTAATATTGTGACAGATTTCTTGTGAAAATCAATCTTGAACCATATAAAATCTTTCAAATTTAGGTCACAAAAGTGTCAAATCTAAAAGATAAATATGAAAAATCACACGAAAATAAAGAAAATAAATATAACCTAGATCTAGAATAGGTGGGACAAAATATAAATTTAAATATAGGGTGACTTTTACCTTCACACAAGGGAATAATTATTGAAAATATAAATGAAAAAGAAAACAACAAAACATAAATTCCCGCCAGAGAGGGAGATAGGTGGGAGTTACAATAAGGATGAAGAGAATTTTTTGAGAATAAGGGAGCTAGCATTCTTTCTTAATATGAATTTCCTTTGTACTATTTCTCAGTCTTATTACTTGACTCGTAAATTTTACCATACTTTACATTATTAAAATATTAAATTAGATAGTAAAATTCATGTGTCAAATAATGATAAAATAAAATGTAAGAGTGATTGAGAAAGAGATTGCATTTAGCATTCTTCGTCTTGTAAAACTATTATCGCCCAAAAATGTCTCATAAGTAGATTTTATACGTGGACTCCATACTCTACTACTAGGGTGTTGTGAGCAATATTAATATAAGTGCGTTTTGTAAATAGATTATACAGATGGACTTCATGGCCTACTAATGACTAATGAGCAATATATAGTGTGCACCTTGATTAGGTTTTCAATTCTCGTTATTGCATTAATGTTTTGTCTTGCCGGACTTTATGCATTAAAACACTAGTAGTAGTGCCTTTACAAAAATGTATTTTTTCTCGTCTGACTAGATAAACTCTCATTCAATCTTAATAAGAGCTTGAATATTTAAAGGCTAACTAGTTATTTGACTATTTTTTTGACCGAAAACTAAGTATATAACTAAGCTAAAAAATTTATAGCTAAAGATTTGTTTGGTAACCACTTATTTAAACATTTTTTTGTTCTTTTAATCAAAAACGTGAAAATACTTTTCAAAAGCATGTTTGGTAAAACTACTTTTGTTTTCTGCTTTTTTAATCTGACAATAAAATTTTTAAAATTTTGAAAACAAGAATTTCTTACTTTTAAAATTTTTTTAAACAATATTTTAGAAAGACCAGTTTCGAAATTCAAACATATCTAGAATTACATCACCATTTCTCTCAATATTTTCTCTTTTATCACTATCACTCTTGTCACTATCTCTCTAGCCTCTTGTAAAAAGAGTATTTTTCTAAATATTTTTAAAAGTGGTATGTTTCAAAATAAAAATTTTGAAAATGATATTTTTCAAAATATAATTGTAAAAAATGGTAAATTTTTTTCAAAAACTTCCCAACATATTTAGAAAATATCACTTTTTAAAGTTTTATTTTGAAAAATACAACTTCTAAAATTTATTTAGATAAATAAAATTTTTGTCTCTCTCCTTATTTTCTCTTCCCTTTCCCCCTTATTACTCTCCTTTTTAATTTTCACTTTTAAAAGTAAAAAGTACTAGTTACCAAGCATGTTTTATTTTTTATTTTAGAAAACAAAAAGCAAAAATATTGTTACCAAACACATTTTTATTTTTGAAAATCAAAAAATAAAATAGGAAAAAGTACTTTCGATTTTGTGTTAGAAAAAACAAAAAAGTGTTACCAAACGACACCTAAATGTCCAACTTAATAATAAAAATGGCAGCATATTCTACAACTGAAACATTAAAAGAAATAAACATTTAGCTTTAACTTTAAAACATGAATATCTACTTAAACCAATTTAAATCGAAAAATCAAACTTGAATGGGTTGAAAATACATCCTCCGAAAAATCAAACTTGAAATGAGTCATTCTGAATAACATGTTTTAATGATATTTGAGAGTAAATCTAATACTCATTCTAAAAAAATGCTAGGTGTAAAATAATTTTCTCTCTTCTCAACTAGGTAAAAGCTAAAAAGAAAGTGTACTCCATTATTTTAGGTAAGTGTTTCAATTTATCCTGCACAACACGAGATTTATTAACACAGTTTTCAACTTCTCTTTCTTTTCAATCCTCTTTCTTTTTGTTATTCTCTTATGCTCCCGAATGGAATTGCCACGGCTCTAAACCTCTAAGTACGGATAACCCCTTTTAAAAATGAACTTGGACCTCTCGGATGCCCGTTATGGGCCTTTCAATTTCATCACTCGTTCACATATCACATATGTTATATATATGTTCATAGTTAAGACTAAAGGTCTCATGCATGTAGTTTTCTACGTTACAAAATGTTGTTTTGCTGGGATCCTTTGTGTTTTAAAGATTTTTTTTTTTTCGCTCACCTGTGTCATAACGTTAAGATCTACATATCAACACAGAACAATTAACTCAACATGTTATCCTTGTTATACATGACATAAAAATTCCCTGGATCTTAGTCTGAACTCATTAAACACAAAAGAAATTAACAAAAATACAAATTTAGGTAAACAATCGAAATTATATAAATGATGAGTTACCCACTGCCGCACGTATGCTACTGTTTCTAAGTTTCACCGCCAAGCGCGTCCATATTACGATACCCACTCATTAACTCCCACTCGCTCTCCCAGACGCGTAAAACGTAAATCACAATTCTACCCTCCACTGGGCCCCACATCACCCCGACTTTCTTCTTCTCCTTCTTCGCCTTCGTTCCCTCTGCGAAAAACAAATAAACAGACAAAACAAATTACTCCAGCCTGTTACCTGTGTAATCGCTCACGGAGTCACGGTACTGACTACCCCATTTGACTACTTAGACTAACAACCTCACTAGCTCGCTTACTTACTTACCTCTCTCATTCTCATCTCCACTCCGCCATGGACTTAAAGAACCCTTTTAGGACTCCACCTCTTCTGTCTCACCAACCCATTTTTATCATCATCATCTTCTTCTTCCTAGCCGGCCACCTCTGCGCATCCGTCGCCGCCGCCTACTCCATTGGCGTCAACTACGGCACCGTCGCCGACAACCTCCCGCCGCCGTCCCAAGTCGCCGAATTCCTCAAGACCCAAACGACCATCGACCGGGTCAAGATCTTCGACACCAACCCGGAGATCCTCTGGGCCTTCGCCAACACCGGCATCGCCGTAACAGTCACCGTAGGAAACGGGGACGTCCCGGCTCTGGCCAAGCTCCCAGCCGCTCAGTCGTGGGTCGCCAACAACATTATACCGTTTTACCCTCAGACCCGGATTAACCGAATCGCCGTGGGCAACGAAATCCTCGCCACTTCCGATAAGAGCCTCATCGCGCATCTATTGCCTGCGATGAAGGCGCTCCACTCGGCTCTCAAGCTGGCTAACGCCACCGCTGTCCAAGTCTCGACCCCTCACTCGCTCGGCATACTCGCCCCGGACTCGGAGCCGCCGAGTTCGGGTCGGTTCCGACGCGGGTACGACCGGGTGGTATTCGCCCCGATGCTGGAGTACCACAGGCAGACGAAGTCCCCCTTCATGATAAACCCGTACCCGTTTTTCGGGTTCTCGGCCAAGACGCTGAACTACGCGCTGTTCAAGCCAAACGGCGGCGTTTTCGACAGCGCGACGGGCCTGAACTACACGAACATGTTCGACGCCCAGATGGACGCGGTCTTCTCGGCAATGAAGAAGGTGGGCTACGACGACGTGGATATCGTCGTTGCGGAGACGGGTTGGCCCTCCGCGGGTGACCCGAACCAGCCCGACGAGAACGTGGAGAACGCGCTGTCGTATAACGGGAACCTCGTGCGGCACGTGAGTTCAGGTAAAGGGACGCCCTTAATGCCGAACAGGACCTTCGAGACCTACATTTTCTCTCTCTTCAACGAGAACCTGAAACCCACTACTTCCGAGAAAAATTACGGGTTGTTTAGACCCGATCTGGCTCCGGTTTACGATGTTGGCGTTTTACGAAATCAACAGGTATTTTTTATTTTATTTCATTATATATATAAAGGAACTATTTCCGGTTGCCGGTATCTCTTCCAATCAGCTGCGGAAGTCCACATTTTCCGTCGTTGACTTTGCAATTGTATTTCGACACGTTGTCCTGTTCACAGAGGCTTTCATATGCGTTCGCTTAGACAATCACACTCTTCTTTTACAATTCTCACACACTGCCAGCTTTTTAGCGTAGAAGCAGAGCTCGGTAGTGGAAGACAGAGAGGACATTGTATAGGCTGTCGATTTACAAAAGTGTCCTCCTGTTTCTTGTCCTGGTTTATGCACTTTTAGGGTTATTTTCGCCAAATAAAGTTTTTCAGTTTCCACCGTTTTATTTTTATTTTGTTTTTAATTTTTCCGCACCCTTTCTGTTGGTGAAAGGACGTGCATAAGATTTAGATACCGGAGGCTAATTTAGGATAAGATATTGTACTGTGCGGTGTGGACTACAGCCTTTATAATGCTCGACCAATAACAATTTAAAATCGTATTTCTCTAATTCTCTTCTTTGCCTTTTCTTTATATTTTGTTTTTGGTAATTCAGGCATCGGGTTCCACATCTCCTGTGGCACAAGCCCCATCAACCATTGGATCGGGGAAAAAGTGGTGCGTGCCTAAAACGGACACATCTGATGCGGCGTTACAGGAGAACATAGACTACGTGTGCAGCACCAAAGTGGACTGCAAGCCCATCCAAGCTGGTGGGCCGTGCTTTGAGCCCAATAACGTGAGATCGCACGCGTCGTACGCTATGAACGCTTACTATCAGGACTTTGGGCCTCAGGATTACAACTGTGATTTCAATCACACTGGAATAATCACATACACGGACCCCAGTAAGTTCCAGTTCCGGGGAAAAAAAAAAAACAATTTATTAGTATTACACATATCTTATATATAATGCTTTTAGCTTAGAAAAATCTAAATCTTGGTGCTTGGATAGCAGAAAGATTCTTTACCTGATCAATGCTAGTGTTACTGGTGGCAGGTTACGAGGCTTGTACGTATCCTTATCAGGGTCTGAATCTGAAGTTGGAAAAGTCGGTCGCAAGAGGAGGCCCAGTGAAAATCTGGACCCTGGCTGAGATATTTGTTGGATTAGCTTGTTATGTACTAATTATGCACCTCATGTAATATTCTTTTTCTTGTTCTAGTGTAGGTTAAAAGTTATTATTATTTATAGCCTTATAGATCGTATTTTATCTTTGTATTGGGGTGCGCTAGGCTGGGCTTTGTCCTTGTAAGTATATGGTATGGGTATGTGGCAATTTTGGGTTCGATTGGGTCTCTCGGCTGTATTTGCTTCTGTCTATTTGATTTCGAAATGGGAAATTTATCCAGCCCTGGTTATCCGAAAATATATATATATATATAAAATTTAATTGGTCAGATTTGATTGTTTAATTGACCTGGGTATACCAAAGGAATCTGAAATATGAGATGTGCCCGTTCAAAACATGACGTTTTAGAATATCATACAATTTAGGGTTAGTTATAACAATAGATGATACACTTTTGAATCCTGAATTTTTAACTTACATATTAGATTATTCTGAATTATATAAATACCCATATATAACAAGTGGTTAATCATTTTAGGGATAATATCACTTTTATACCTTACATTTTAGCACTTTGTTCAAATTATATTTTGTATTTTGATTATTATCATATTTAAATTTGAAATCTGTTACAAATTTATACTCAGATAAATTAATTGCTCTAAATTAATGTCAGATATAAATTTGTAACAAATATTAAATCTAAATATTAATATTGATAATAACTAAAACACAAAATATAAACTGGACAAAGTGTCAAAACACAATGTACAAAAGTGATATTTTATCCCATTAAAAATTGAAATGAGTCACGTGCAATGCATGTGCTTATTAAAGTCCATAACCAAAACATTCAACTACAAATTGGTAGTAATTTTCTTTCTTTTTTTGCTACAATAAGCCTCCGTTTTCTTTCTTCCTTGCTTTTTATCATTCAGATTTTTCCTTTCAGCAGTTTGTTATCCTCCAGCGATTTCTGGTTCATTCTCATGTGCCTTGTGCGAAAATCTATATTAAATATCCCTAAAGTAGATGACCAATTGATGCAGGTGGCAATGACTCTGCTGGGATCTGAAAAATCGAATCTAAGAGTCTATTTGGTATTGTTTTTTGTTTTTTGTTCTCAAAGTTGTGTTTTCAAAGATGAGAACAAAAACTATTTTTTATTATTTTCAAAAAAATATTAGGCGTTTAGCAAATGTTTTTCAAAAATAGATGAATATAAAAAAAATTCATGTTAGAAAAAAAATATTTAGAGAGAGAAAGTCAAAAGAGAGTAAGGAGAGAGAAATTCGAGGGAATGAAGAGAGAGAAAGTCATAAGAGAAAATGTAATAAAAGATAATAATAAGAGAGAAAATGACGAGAGAATGAGGAAATGAAAGTGATAAGAAAGATAGAAGAGAGAAAAACTAATGAAAATATGTAGGAGAGAGAAAGTGATAAGAATGTATAAAAAGAAAGAATAAAGATAGAAAAAATAAAAGACAAAATAACAATAGAGAATAAGGAGAGAAAATGTGATTTTTTTTTTTAAAAAAAAAAGAATAGAAAATGATGAGAGGAAATAAGAAGAAAGAAAGTAATGAGATAAAATAAGGAGAGAGAATGAGAAGAGAGAAAATAAGAAGAGAGAAAGTGATAAGAGAGAATAAGGAGAGAGAGAATGACGACAGAGAGAATGAGAAGAGAGAAAATGATGGGAGAAAATGAGGAGAGAGAGAATAACGAGAGATAAAATGAGGAGAAAGGATGAGGTAAGAGAAAGTGATAAGAGAGAAGGTAATGAGAGAGAAAATTAAGAGAGAATGTGTATATAAAAGTCATGTAAAAGAATAAATTTAAAAAAAAAATAAAAAATCATAATTATGATTGGGCCTTGTCCATTAATATTGAGGCAGACCACTATAGGCCCAATATTGAACTCTTGGATTAAATGTCATTTATTTTCTGTGAAGCTTATTATCAAATAATTAGCTCGATCCATTAATATTGTGGCTCACCATTATAGGCTCAATATTGAGCTCTTGGACTAAATGTTATATATTTTCTGTGAAGCTTATTATCAAGTAATTAGCTCAATCCATTTAGCATATACTATACCTGTAGACGTACCCCTAATGCAATGCCGTAATAGCAAGGTGAAATTACCGTATTATCCCTTTAGTACATATTTGCCTTTGAGTTGCTATTTTTTATCTAATGGATAATAGTTGACTACGGTATTTGTATCTGCTTATACCAACATAGTTAAATTCACATAGTGAATACTGGGGTCCTGGTTTATATTTTTCAAGTACTTAAAAAAACTCAAAGTGACATTATATGCATGGTGTCTATCATGAAAAACGTTCTACACATTTCATATACCTTATCTTCCAAGATACCGGAGTTCGAACCATGAATTGGAACTAGTCCTTTAGTAACTCAAAAAGACAAAACATATGAAAGTAAGTTCGTTAATCACTAGGATTAAGGTTTTCTATAATAGTGCTATATTAGTGAAATTAGAAATTTGAGTTTCGGCACTTAACCTTAAATTCTAATTCACTCGATCCTATTCGATGCTGTTATAACTTTCTTATAACACACTAGTGTTTCTATCCGAAGACTCACTTCGATAATTGGAGATTTCATTAATCAAATAGATAACACTACATTCTATGACATAGTAAAGTATTCCATCTTCAATATGTAGAATGTGAATAATTTAATTTAGATATAATGAAATAAAGAATATAATGTCTCCCACATATGAACTCATGATACGAATAATTCTTTATTACTCATTACAAGTCTCGGAATCTTTAGATGTTTGCATAAGATAAATATACACATCACATTATATCAATGGGACATAAATGAAATAGAAATTCATAACATGGAATTTATTAACAACAAATAGATAACAAATAATCTGATAAATATTGTTTATAATGTCAAAATAATAAACTGCTTTATAGGATATTATTTCAATATTTGAGGCAGGAAAAAAAAAAGAAAAAAAAATTAGATAGACAGAAATAACGGGGCTCTTGATAGTTGATAGCATGTAGAAGATTACTAAATTTGAAAAATATGGTACAATCTTTTCATTGATTAGAAAGGATATATATGCACGAATACACAAGTGTGAATACTTGTGAGTACAAACTAATAAGAGATTTCTTAATGAGGTATTATTACTTTTATACCTTATATTTTGATACTTTGTTCAAATTATATATTGTGTTTTAGTTATTATTAACATTGATCTTTAGATTTAAAATATGTTACAAATTTATACTCTTATACCAATTTAGAGCGGTTTATTTACCAAATCGCTATTTAAAAATTTGAAAATAAATTATATTATAATTGATCTAAGAATAAGTTTATTAAATCATTTGGTAAATTAACTGCTTTAAATTAGTGCCAAATATAAATATGTAACAAATATTAAATCTAAGGGTCAATGTTGATAATAAGTAAAACAAAAGGTATAAACCGAATAAAATGTCAAAATACAGGGTATTAAAACGATACTATCCCTTTCTTAATCTAATTAAATTATAAACCAAATCAGTTTAAATCAAGGAAATAACAAAATATACAAATATATATTTATATAAATGAGAAATAATGCTAAACATCGGTATTACCATGCTTATGTTATAATTAGGGTTTTAACTCTATGTTATGACTAGAAGGCTTTTAAATTATATTATTGAAAGAACCCTTTTAAAGATCTGATTTTTTTTTTCTTTTTTTCCTTTTTATGATTCCTTTTTTTCTAAAAAAGAAATAAATTACAGATCTTATATTTTGGTTAGGGTTAGGGCGTCGAAATCGGAACATAAACACTTTCATATATGCTAACTATTACAGTGAATTAGTTTTATCGTATAGATATTAGCTAGTCTGGTTTGATTCTGAAAAGGAGAAATTATAATGAGCACAAAAAAAAAAAAAAAAAGAAAAAAATAAAACATCAAAAATCCAAAATTTGTGTAAAACAGAAAATTAAGAGTAAAAAAAAAAGAAAAAAACAAAATATCACAATTTGGAAAAGAGATTGACAAGGGCAAAAAATTGGAAAAAAAAAAAAAACTCAATGTATATTTCTGATTGATAAAATATTAAAACACTCGAAACGTCAAAGATTAATCAAAAGACTAAATCAAGGAATTGCAAAGAGAGTTTTTGCACATATACTCAATTTCTAAACCTGATCTACATTTGTGGCACTCACACCTCTAATGCTACCACGACACAGTGGACAATGTTTATCACGAGCGAGCCACTTATCAACGCAAGCCTTGTGAAATCCATGGTTACACTTGACAAACATCCGACACTCATCGCCGTACTTAAAATCCTCTAAGCAAATAGAACAGTCGCTGCTATTATTATTATTATCATCATTAATTGTTGATGACTTCTCAATTCTATACGTGCAAGTAATCGAAACGGCATCGTCTATCGACAACTCTGGCGGTGGCGGATGCGGATGTGGCATTGGGAGAGGAGTTGCTGCCGGCATCGGTTGCGGCTGCCTCGTCCTTGGCAGCCGCGTCGGCAGCAGTATTAGGGCTCGATAGCAGCAGTGCTCAACAAGCAACTTGAGGGCTGCTCCAATGAAAATCAGTGCCAACCATAGGAAGAAGAAAAATTCTACATAGTTGTAGTTTGAGGTATCATCCGGAACTGGCGCAGAAGACGGAGACTGCATGATGTGGTTTATATTTTTAACATGTAAATGTAGCGAGAGTAGTTTTTATGTGTGTGTATATTAAGGTTCACGATAAAATTGTTATTTGACTAGGATTGCAACACTTAACACGGAGGAGGAAAAATATTTAAGAAAATATTTCCGTGTTACGATAATTGGCCACCGCCGCATTTATAGCTAAAACTTAAATTTGACAAGGTATAAATAGGTTTTCAGCTATCGAGAATCGAGTAGTATCCTAATCCTATTTCTTTCTTTCTCTCTTTCTTTCCTTTTTTCTTTTTTTGAATTTTGATATTTATTTCGATGTACCCGAAAAGTAAAATTAAAAAAAAAGAATATATATATATATATTTTGTTTAAACGGTGCGTCAACCATTAGTCATTAGTTAAGTTTGCTTAAAAAGTAGAGTAGAAGATTTATGGGAACTAAGGAGGTACCCAACCAATCAGACTAAGTCATTATCTTTTAGTTAAGTTTGCTTAAAAATTAGAGTCGAGATATTGTACAATATTTCTACTTTCTATTAAAATCATATTTACTAATCCATAATATACCATATGGAAAATAAAAGTAGGAAAACTGTCTCTTTATCATCCTTTCCTATTAATATATATAGGATTTTAAAAAATAAAACAGAAATTGGTGAGTGTCTCATATGCTTAGTTGTATTGTGAGGAATACCTTAATATTTTATTTCTTCCTATTCATCCCCAAACCTTTTCCTAGTAAACACGCCTTAGTAAAAGATTTGTTTTTTTTCCTTGAATAAGGAAAAAAAAGAAACTATAGGGTTAGGCTTGAGACACAATGAAATTAACTAATCAAATCTGGTTCATCTGTAATTTCGTAAAAACAGATCGATTATAAAATCTTATATATAAAGTGATTGAAATCAGAAATGTGAAGGACTCGGCCGCGTTTAATGTCAAGGACAATTGCCATGTATCTACAAACTACAACACGTTATTTCACCTCAAACAAGGCATAAAAAATTGTGTTCTGTTTTATAGAATTACAAGGAGGTTAAGCCAAGGAGGAGATAAAATTGGTTCCTCCATCCTTACTGATAAAAACTTCCTTAATCTTGTGTGGCCGCACCTTGGTTGAGCTCTGCAAACCTCATCCCAACTCGCATGGAATGCTTAAGAAACTTCTCAGCGCATCGGCGGACACAGCTTTCCTCTTGCTTCTGCAAGGACTTGTGCTTGAAGGTGTCCACACAGTCATTAAAGCATCTTTCGACAAGTGAATTGTACATTCTTAGGCTGCAAAGAGGGAAACACCATCACAACATTTATACTAGGCTTTGTGTGTGTAGGCATTAGAGAGTTGTATTCTCTATTTCTAAATGATTGCACAGCAAAGTGATCAATCTGCAAAATCTAGGAACAAGTAAGATTGTTTTAAATGGAAAATACTGAAGAAGCCACTATGATCTATATTAAACAGGGTGACATGGGGTTCTCCACAAATTCTAAACCCGACTTATGGATATTAATAACCACAACAAGCATCACAATTCATCACATACATAAAATGTCGTTCCCAAAACGTCCGGAATCAACGTAAAGGTTGATCTGGTTTTAAGGAGAACATTCTTCTGGCTTCACATACAGAGAGTCGTACATCGCAAAAATCATACCACCCTTCGTATGAAATAATAAGTAAAGCCACACAATTTTTCAAATAATTTAAAATCAAACAGTTCAATCAGGCAGTGTCTCAACCCAAACTAAATTGACCACCAGGAACATTATATATAAAACTTCACTCACTGCGGCATTACATCAAACACATCGATGCAACCTACAAAATTAGCTCTAAGCTTATAAAACTTCCACTTACGAACAATTCTACAATATTTCTCACATTGATATGCTTTAAACGAAAAACCCATTATTCTAGTTAAATTAAAACACTATTCCAAAACCAAAGTTGACTACGGCGGATACTGATACACACCAATTTCAAAAACCCCACCACCATGGTAAAATACAACAATAATTCGAATAAAATCTAACCTATCACGGACTTGGAGCTGGTCGATCATGGCGGCCATTCTGACATTATCTTCCTCAGAAAGCGATTGCAGATCTCCGAGCATACTCTTGTCCATGGTCGATACTTTCTACTACTACTCGAGGCTCGTTCCCCTGGAAAAGGCGAAAGCTTTGCTTTTTATATAGCATAGGCTAAAACCCTAGAAAGGCTGGGCCAGATCCAATGAGTCAGCCCAGTCCATTAGGGGCCCAATATAAGACCATAACCGTCGGCCCACGTAAAGCGTGAAAAAATCACCTGCACATGCAACGTGTCATTCAAATCGCGGTGTCCATATCTAAGTCCAAGACTTTGGCGCTTTCTCCGCCAATTTTTATGTAACCAAAGTACATTTACACCCCTATTACTTATTATTATTATTTAAAAAAACAAAATATAAAATATAAAGTATGAAAAAACTGTAAAAAAAGTCTAAACTAGGCAGTATCAGCAATTATTATCAGAGTCCAGAAGAAGAAGAAGAAGAAGAAGAAGATGCCAAAGAGCGGGTTCTCGGGTTCTCTTTCAGGCCCAAATGTGGATGTGACCATAGATATGGGAAACCCTTTCCTTAATCTCACCGTTGATGGATTTTTGAAGATCGGAACTGTAATATATATATACACACACATATACATGTTTTAAATCTAGCTTTCAATTCTTTTTATTATTGTTTTTTAATTTTTTTATTTGGGTTTTAAATGTTTAGGATTATTATAGCTTTGGATTATATTTTTTATTTGATTAATGTTTGTTTTTGTCGTAGATTGCCGCTACGAGAGCTGCTGCAGAGGATGCTTACCACATCATCAGAAAAGGTTATAATCCCAATTTTATTTTATTATTATTATTTTTTTTAAAGTGATCCTTCTTTGTTATCCTTATTTTTTATTCCGGCTAAATGTAAGAAAATCTTATAAGAATATTCGGTTTTTTATTTTTTCAAAATTAACATGACATGCTATTTTGCAGGGAGTATTTCCACTCGAAATGTTGAGCACACTGTGAGTACTTGTCAGGACGTGTTATATTTTAATTTGGTTCTAATTTTTCTTTTTCAACTGTGATTAGTGATTACATCTTTGTGCTATTTATGGAAAGAACCCGGAAATATCATTTTCTAAATATAGATTCTGAGGTTAATGACCAATGATACACAGAACAGTAAAACTAACCAATATATATAATTTTCTAATTTTCCAAGCCCAGTTGCCATATTCTTCTTGATTGTTTTTTTCCCTTTGGGGGGGGGGGGGGGGGGGTGGAGATATGATCAGGGTTTTAAACCAATTTTAATATGTTGTTTTCCTCCCTTTTAATAGAATTCCTCAGGGTAGTGCCTTGTCTAGATTCCCCTGAATTTTGTGGGAGGACTTTCAACTATTCCCAATAGTTTCTCTTAAAACAAAACATTAAGAAGAGATCAATTACCATGACATGTTTTTTTGAAGAAGGGCTATTAGTGTCAGATGCAATTGACGTGTCTGGAGCATCACAACCTTTCATTTGACCTACATGAGCCCACCCTATTGGAGGGTTATATTGCGTCAAAAGCGTTTGACGGTGGCACAGTTGAAGTCCTATTGAAGTCATACTATACTATTGAGTTTTAAGTTTCAAACAGAATAATAGATGTACAAT
The DNA here is from genome assembly GCA_002914845.1 of Trema orientale. NCBI lineage: Eukaryota > Viridiplantae > Streptophyta > Magnoliopsida > Rosales > Cannabaceae > Trema > Trema orientale. The sequence goes on from JXTC01000330.1 coordinate 115,704, forward strand.
ATTCTCTCCCTCTTCTTGCTAATAAAAAGTACTGTGGTTGCAGTTGAAAAAGATGTGTAAAGAAGGTGCATATTGGGGTAAGTTGAATCTTACTATTACATAGTTAAAGGTTCCATTACATATAATATATGATACTCTGCTAGTTCAAGGGGTGAAATGCCTTGATTTCAGCTATTTCGAAATATGGAGAAAATGAATTAAAAGTTTCTTTTACCATTTTGACAGGAACTGTGGCTGGGGTTTACGTGGGAATGGAGTATGGTGTAGAGAGAATCCGTGGCACTAGAGATTGGGTAGTTATCTTCATGGGTTGCTAATTTCTTTCAAGTGTTACTGAAATTCCTCTGTCCCTGATTCTTCAATAGGCTATGAATCAATTATTTTTCTGAAATTAGATATACTCCACCTTTATTATCTTTTGCTGAATAAGAAAGGTACTATGCAAAAAGAACAAAGCCTGGTTATCTTGGCTGAACTCCCCACTTCCTATCTATAATTTATACCTACACGACATCTTTTCTAATGTTAAGTAATTGGCTCATGTCTGAATCAGGTAGATAAGAGATCAGAATTTTCATGACTAGAGTTTTCTTATCAGAGATTGATTTCTATCTTGACTAGTAACTTATCATGCAGGTTTTCTAGACATTTTTATGTTATTCAGGAATCTTTTAATTTCAACTATCACCTAGAAAAATGTCCTTAGTAATCTCTTTTTCATTTGGATATTGCAGAAGAATGCCATGATTGGAGGGGCACTAACAGGAGCTGTGGTATCGATAGCTAGCAATAATGACAAGGACAAAGTTCTGGTCAATGCCATAACTGGAGGTGCCATAGCAACTGCTGCAGAATTTATTAACTATCTCACCTGAAGATTGGAACCAGTACTCTACCCAGGGTCTATTTTCAGCTTCTAAAGAACAATGTAATCTTCAAGAATTTGCTCGGTTGAAATAATAATAACAACAGTTCTGGTTTCTAGACATTTTTTTTTTCAATCTGAAAGTTCTTTATTGCAGTGAGTTATTATGCAAAAACTCTACTCAGATACTTGATCAACAGCCACGATTGTTTTAACCTATCAGTAGTTTGATTGCTAGACATCATTACTTTCAAGTAAAGATCTAAGTTCAGTTTCTCTTGGTTCGAAAATTTTGACGAATTTTAGGTAGCGGCTATAAGATAGGTTAGCAAGAATCACGAGTTTTGGGCTCTTGTAATGATGGATGTTGGACTAATGGCAGTTGCAAAAGGATTTAAAGGCTGCAGTTTTTGTTATTACCGTGTCTCCGGTAGAAACAGTTGAGGACAGACAATTGAAACTAGAGAACTAAAATGTAGGTGAAACAGAAACACTTTACAAACACCAAAGATCCGAGTGAACGTGAAGCTAAGAAATGAAATTTGTGGAAATGTATGATATGATCAACAGGAAATACTGGTGTTTCATTACTAACAATTGGTAATATAAATCTCACTTCTTATCATATTGAAAATTAGCAGTGAAAGACAAAAGATACAAGTACTTACAGTTGGGAACCAGGCTGGTATCTTACGTAATAGGCTTATATAGTTTATACTCAGTCGTGAACCAGGAAGGTGACTAGGTGAGATGAAGGGAAACAAGGTGTAGCATTCCAAGCAACTGTCAAATAATCTCTGTTTGTAAAGGCTATCACCTCAACGAAATTTCCAACTTCAAAATTTCTCCATACTGGAAGGATTTTATTCAAAATTTCCTTTATAACTTTTCAGTCCTGTTTTCTTCATTTTGCAACAATACACAGCTTTTTGTAAATCAAAAAATGAACAATCAGTTTATAGTAACTTCAAAAACTAGGCTCAGTTTCGATACTGCTCAGCAAGTTTCATTAGGCTATAGGTCTCAGCATCTGGCCTAGCTCCTCCTAGAATCATCCTGTTCAAAAGATTTGAATCATAGATCTTAGCCTTCACGTAAGCCTTAATTAAAGTGTTGTAAACAAAAGTATGCCTGCTATACTTGGCTTTTTTCAGTTCGTCAAATAACTTTTCAGCATTCACCACATCACCCCTCTCTGCAAAAATCTCAACTATTGATAGAGTTGTTTCCAACCATGGGGTTGAATTCCTGACCACGTTGCTAGTTGTCAAATCCATTCCCATCTCAAGAGTTTTCAAAGCTTCCTCCACCATTCCAGCTTTCAAGCAACCCAAAGCAAGATGCCTATAAGTTATTGCATTCGGTTTGCACCCATGTTTTCCAAGTTCCCTGTAAATTCCTGATGCTTTCTTGACAACCCCATACTTGCAATACACAGACAATATAGAATTTAACTGCTCAGTAGTATATAATCCTTTTCTTGACTTCATTTCGAGCCAAAGTTTCTCAGCTCGATCAAGCTTGCCAATTCTACCAAATGCTTCAATTGCCAGCACGTAACTTTTAGACCGAACATAAGGTAAATCTTGAACAACCTGCCAAGTTTTCTCTAGTCCCTTTTCCTTCCCCAAATAGCCATACAACATTATCAGAACGTCTAGTGTTGACCAGTTATTCCCTGTCATAGATTTCTCTACACCTTCAACATAGGCTTCGGCAACCGTATACAACCTTGCAACAGCATGTGCAGTAGTAACAATGCAGTAAGAAATTTCATTTGGTTCAACTTTCACTCGCTTCATGTCACTAAACACCTTCATTAGCCCTTCAATATTATGCTCGTTAGCTTCAATTTTCATAAGAATATTATATGTGGAGACGTGTTGGGGCACCTTATCAGCTTTCATTTGAGTGAGAATTTTTGGGATGAACTTTTTACGCCTGGGAGAGGAATGGAGGATTATGAGGCGGTTAAAAACCAAGTGTGAGATAGCATGATTCAATTCCCTCATTTTCTTCATATACGCAAGTGAAAGCGTTATTGCGCCTTTATCCAAGCATGCAATCACTTGATTGGTATAAAGGAGCTCATTTCGAAACTCTGAGGGGACACAAGAAAAGAGCTTCTCACCTTGTGATATCCCATGAATCTTAGTTGTAAATTCCAACAGATAAGAGTAGTCCAGCTCCTTCGGCCTGTAGGGTCTTTCCCTGATCACCCATTCCATTACCTGTCAAAAGACATAGGTTACCCTTAAATCCATACTTCCCTTCTCATGTTTTTCCATTACTCTTAAACGACCTATACAAGGGTATTAAGAATCTAAGTACCCCATCTGAGGCAACGCAAAATATAATGCAGAAAGGATGTTCACAATGCCAAAACAAAACAAACAAAAGGAAATTTTGCAATTTTGTCACTTAGATAGGTGGGGATGTTATAGTAAAGTAAGCAATTGACCCCCCCCCCAAAAAAAAAAAAAAAATGAAGTGAGGGAAGTACAAATAACTTTAGCTTCACCAATTTAAGACATTGAAGCTGCATTGTTATCAAACACAGGAATAGAAAGTTTCGAACCACTCATGCCCGCACTAATGTAATGTACCAATCAAAGTTGTGCATCACATATTGACTCTGATATTAGGCAAGAGAGATTAACTTTACACGAAAACATATATCCACTACTTGGTAATAGTAATACATAGCATAACGTAATATACCCTTTTGATAAACTAGACAAAAAAGACAGCTTCACACGAGAGTTTAGTAAGAAAGAGAGTCTTACCTCAAGAGCGCGTTTGTTCATCTTAAGCTTCCTGAGACGGTTAATGGCGTGAAAAATGTCGCCCCTGTGAACAGGAAAGCCATCTTTCATCCAGCTCTGAAAAGCAGATAAAACTCCTTCTCCCTTAGACAGTTTCTCAATCCTATAAGATAAGCAGGGCCTTGATTTCTCTTGTTTCGATTCTAAAGCCCCATCGGGAAGATAACCAGGCGCTTGGGTGCAGAGAAAAGCGAAAGTAGAAGGGGGTTTACGGTCCGGTGAATGGGGTACGAGAACTGTTCGACGTATTGACTGAATGAGCCTACGTTGTAACACAAGGGCTATTGATTGCATGCTTCTTCTTCAGACTGGCAATGGGTCTTCAAAACTAATCAAAGGGTGTGTTTTACACATTACAACAAACGGTAGCAAGAGAAGTACAAGGGCTGGAAGCGGGTATGAGTAGAGAGAGAGAGAGAGGGTATTGCATGGAAGGTCACTACTATGGAGGAGTGGAGACTCTTGACTCTTGAGATAGAAGAAGATAGTAAAACAAATGAGAAAGGGAGAGGTGGTGGTGGCAGCGGCGGGTGGCGCCTTCTATTGTTGGTGGGTTCTGCGCTGTTTCTTTGGTTGAGGAAGAATCGAAGGACACGAGATCGCCCGCCGTCGCTGATTTCTTTTTCTCTGTGTAATAAAAGGGAAATCGGCTCTAGATACCAAATACGAAATAACGTAATTCAGACATTCACTATTAGATGAAGTTCATTTTTTTATTAGGGAAAATACCATAAGATATGTATATGTTTTGTATTTCTGAAAAAAAAAAAAAAAATCACTCATGCAGAGGATAGTAAACAATTTTTTTTTTCCTTCTCTATTTTCGTTCTTCGATCTGTTCCTTTTTTTTTCTTTTTTTTTCTCTATTTTCGTTCTTCGATCTGTTCCTTT
>JXTC01000330.1:120673-132596 GCA_002914845.1 Trema orientale
ATTCTCCACAGATTTCCGTTATTCCCCACAGATTCCCATCCAACGATAATTAAGGCATGACCCTAAGTAGGGACGCCCCTACCGTAGCCATCCCCTTAAATTTATTTTTAAAAAAATTTTAAAAAAAATATTTTTGGTAGGCGAGTCGGGCCTAAACATATAGCCCAGCCCGGCGCCAACTTAGGGCCGGGCCTAGCCCGGGCCTGTTATAATACGGGCCGAGTCGGGCCGGGCCGGGCCGAGCCCGAACACGTTATAATACGGGCCGGCCCGCGGGCCAAAATGATAGGCCGCGCGGCCCGGCCCTTTTTGACACCTTACCATTGCCTGAGCTCTTTCCTTAATTTTTTACGTTTTCATTTTTCTTTTATTTAATTATTGTTTTCTTTTTACTAATAACACATATTCTTACTCCCCATCGAATAGCAATTGCTTGGTCATGATTATCTATATAGGATTTAATATTAAGTGGGTCCCACATGCTATTCACCTTAACAAATTCGAATTTGCCATGTTCTTTTTTCTATATTAATACACAATTTCCATTATCATTTGAACTCCCACGTTAGAGAGAATATTTTTATGACTTGCTATTTTTAAGGCGAAAATTGCAATTTAGGAAAACAAGGTACTATATTCAACAAAATGAGTTCTAGACCACCAAATACTATCTATTTGGTACCTTGAGATATTAAGAATGTTTCGGACAATAAACTCCTTGTTTTGAACTCTCTCCATAGAAAATGACCAAAATTGACCGAAAATTGCCAATTGGTAATACTAGATGCTAGATAAAAAGAATTGAGCTCTAGACCAACAAATACACTTTATTTGTTAACTTGAGTGGTAAGTTTTGATCAACAAACTCCTTGTTTTGCACTCTCTCCAAAGAAAATGACCAAAATTAAACGAAAATGGCCAATTGAGAAAACTAGGTGCTAGATACAAAGAATTGAGTTCTAGACCAACAAATACTCTTTATTTGGTACCTTGATAAATTTGGTAAGTTTGGAGCAGTAAACTCCTTGTTTTGAACTCTCTCCGAAGAGAATGACCAAAATTGACCGAAAATTGCCATTTTAGAAAACAAGGTACTAGACACAACGAAATGAGTTTTAGACCACCAAATACTCTTTATTTACTACCTTGAGGTAGTAGGTAAGTTTCGAGCAACAAACTCCCTGTTTTGAACTCTCTCCAAAGAGAATGACCAAAAGTGACCGAAAATTGCCAATTGAGAAAACTAGGTGCTAGATACAAAGAATTGAGTTCTAGACCAACAAATACTTTTTATTTGGTACCTTGAGAGATTTGGTAAGTTTGGAGCAACAAACTTCTTATTTTGAACACTCTCCAAAGAGAATGACCAAAATTGACCGAAAATTACCATTTTAGAAAACAAGGTGCTAGATACAACGAAATGAGTTCTAGACCAGCAAATAATCTTTATTTGGTACCTTGAGGTAGTAGGTAAGTTTCGAGCAACAAACTCCTTGTTATGAACTCTCTCCAAAGAGAATGACAAAAATTGACCGAAAATTCCCATTTGGGAAAACTGGGTGCCAGATACAAAGAATTGAGTTCTAGACCAACAAATACTTTTTACTTGGTACCTTGAGAGATTTGGTAAGTTTGGAGTAACAAACTCCTTGTTTTGAACATACTCCAAAGAGAATGACCAAAATTGACTGAATATTGCCATTTGGGAAAACAAGGTGCTAGATACAACGAAATGAGTTCTAGAGCATCAAATACTCTTTATTTGGTACCTTAAGTTAGTAGGTAAGATTTGAGAAACAAACTCCTTGTTTTGAACACTCTCCAAAGAGAATGACCAAAATTGACTGAGAATTGCCATCTGGGAAAACTTGGTGCTAGATACAACGAAATGAGTTCTAGACTAACAAATACTCGTTATTTAGTACCTTGAGATATTTTGTATGTTTGGAGCAACAAACTCCTTGTTTTGAACTCGCTCCAAAGAGGATGACCAAAATTGACCGAAAATTGCCATTTAGGAAAAAATGGTTCGAGATACAACAAAATGAGTTCTAGACCAACAAATACTCTTTATTTGGTACCTTGAGATATTAGGTACGTTTTGGACAACAAACTCCTTGTTTTAAACTCTCTCCAAAGAGAACGACCAAAATTGACCGAAAATGGGTATTTGGGAAAATTAGGTGCTAGATACAAAGAATTGAGTTCTAGACTAACAAATACTCTTTATTTGGTACCTTGAGATATTTGGTAAGTTTGGAGCAACAAACTCGTTGTTTTGAACTCTCTCCAAAGAGAACGACCAAAATTGACCGAAAATTGCCATTCGGAAAAACAAGGTGCAAGATACAACGAAATGAGTTCGAGACCATCAAATACTATTTATTTTGTACATTGAGGTAGTAGGTAAGTTTCAAGCAACAAACTCCTTGTTTTGAACTCTCTCTAAAGAGAATGACCAAAATTGACCGAAAATTACCATTTGGGAAAATTTGGTGCTAGATACAAAAAACTGAGTTCTAGGCTAACAAACACTCTTTATTGGGTACCTTGAGATATTTTGTAAGTTTGGAGCAACAAACTCCTTGTTTAAACCCTCTCCAAAGAGAATGACCAAAATTGACCGAAAATGGCCAATTGGGAAAATAAGGTGCTAGATAAAACGAAATGAGTTCTAGACCACCTAATACTCTTTATTTGGTACCTTGAGGTAGTAGGTAAGTTTCGAGCAACAAACTCCTTGTTTTGAACTCTTTCCAAAGAGAATGACCAAAATTGACCGAAAATTGCCATTTGGGAAAACTTGGTGCTAGATTCAACGAAATGATTTCTAGACCAACAAACACTCTTCATTTGGTACCTTGAGATATTAGGTATATTTCGGATGACAAACTCCTTGTTTTAAACTCTCTCCAAAGAGAATGACCAAAAGTGACAGAAAATGGTCAATTGGGAAAACTAGGTGCTAGATACAAAGAATTGAGTTCTAGACTAACAAATACTCTTTATTTAGTACCTTAAGATATTTGGCATGTTAGGAGTAACAAACACCTTGTTTTGAACTCTCCTCAAAGAGAATGACCAAAATTGACCGAAAATTGCCATTTGGGAAAACTTGGTGCTAGATACAACAAAATGAGTTCTAGACCAACAAATACTCTTTATTTGGTACCTTGAGATATTAGATATGTTTCGGACAACAAACTCATTGTTTTCAACTCTATCCAAAGAGAATGGCCAAAATTGACCGAAAATGGCCAATTGGGAAAATTAGGTTCTGGATACAAAGAATTGAGTTCTAGACCGAAAAATACTCTTTATTTGATACCTTGACATATTTGATAAGTTTGGAGCAACAAACTCCTTGTTTTGAACTCTCTCCAAAGAGAATGACCAAAGTTGACAAAAAATTGCCATTTGGGAAAACAAAGTGCTTGATACAACGAAATGAGTTCTAGACCATCAAATACTCTTTATTTGGTACCTTGAGGTAGTAGCTAAGTTTCGAGCAACAAACTCCCTGTTTTGAACTCTCTTCAAAGAGAATGACCGAAATTGACCGAAAATTACCATTTGGGAAAACTTGGTGCTAGATACAACGAAATGAGTTCTAGACCAACGAATACTCTTTATTTGGTACCTTGAGATATTTTGTATGTCTGGAGCAACAAATTCTTTATTTTGAACTCTCTCCAATGAGAATGACAGAAATTGACAGAAAATGGCCATTTGGGAAAACTAGATGCTAGAAACAAGAGAATTGAGTTCTACACCAACAAATACTCTTTATTTGGTACCTTGAGACATTTGATAAATTTGGAGCAACAAACTCTTTGTTTCGAACTCTCTCCGAAGAGAATGACCAAAATTGACCGAAAATTGCTGCTTTAGAAAACAAGGTTTTAGATACAACGAAATGAGTTCTAGACCACCAAATACTCTTTATTTAGTACATTGAGTTAGTAGGTAAGTTTCGAGCAACAAACTCCTTGTTTTGAACTCTCTCCAAAGAGAATGACCAAAATTGACCGAAAATTCCTATTTGGGAAAACTAGGTGCTAGATACAAAGAATTGAGTTCTAGACCAACAAATACTTTTTATTTGGTACCTTGAGAGATTTGGTAAGTTTGGAGTGACAAACTGTATATTTGGAACACTCTCCAAAGAGAATGACCAAAATTGACCAAAAATTACCATTTGGGAAAACTAGGTGCTAGATACAACGAAATGAGTTCTAGACCACCAAATACTCTTCATTTGGTACATTGACGTAGTAGATAAGTTTCGAGCAACAAACTCCTTGTTTTGAACTCTCTCCAATGAGAATGACCAAAATTGACTGAAAATTTCCATTTGAGAAAGCTTGGTCCAAGATACAACGAAATGAGTTCTAGACCAACAAATACTCTTTATTTGGTACCTTGAGATATTTTGAAAGTTTGGAGCAACAAATTCCTTGTTTCGAACAGTCTCCAAAGAGAATGACCAAAATTTGCCGAAAATTGCCATTTGGGAAAACTTGGTCCAAGATATAACGAAATGAGTTCTGGACCAACTAATACTCCTTATTTAGTATCTTGAGATATTATGTATGTTTTGGACAACAAACACCTCGTTTTAAACTCTCTCCAAAGAGAATGGCCAAAATTGACCGAAAATGGCTAATTGGAAAAACTAGGTGAGAGATACAAAGAATTGAGTTCTAGACGAACAAATACTCTTTATTTAGTTCCTTGAGATATTTGGTAAGTTTGGAGAAACAAACTCCTTGTTTTGAACTCTCTCCAAAGAGAATGACCAAAATTGACCGAAAATTGCCATTTGGGAAAACAAGGTGCTAGATAAAACGAAATAAGTTCTAGACCACAAAGTACTCTTTATTTGGTGCCTTGCGGTAGTAGGTAAGTTTTGAGCAACACACTCAACGTTTTGAATTCTCTCCAAAGAGAATGACCAAAATTGGCCGAAAATTGCCATTTGGGAAAACTTGGTGCTAGATACAACGAAATGAGTTCTAGACCAACAAATACTCTTTATTTGGTACCTTGAGATATTTTGTAAGTTTGGAGCAACAAACTCCTTGTTTTGAACTCTCTCCAAAGAGAATGACCGAAATAGACCGAAAATTACCGTTTGAGAAAACAAGGTACTAGATACAACGAAATGAGTTCTAGACTACCAAATACTCTTCATTTTGTACCTTGAGGTAGTAGGTAAGTTTCGAGCAACAAACTCGTTGTTTTGAACTCTCTCCAAAGAGAATGACCAAAATTGACCGAAAATTCCCATTTAGGAAAATTAGGTGCTAGATACAAAGAATTGAGCTCTAGACCAACAAATACTTTTTGTTTGGCACCTTGAGGCAGTCGGTAAGTTTCGAGCAACAAACTCCTTGTTTTGAACCCTCTCCACAGAGAATGACCAAAATTGACTGAAAATTGCCATTTGGGAAAACTTGTTGCTAGATGCAACGAAATGAGTTCTAGACCAACAAATGCTCTTTATTTGGTACGTTGAGATATTTTGTAAGTTTGGAGCAAGAAACTCCTTGTTTTGAACTCTCTCTAAAGAGAATGACCAAAATTGACCGAAAATTGCTGTTTGGGAAATCTAGGTGCTAGATACAAAGAATTGAGCTCTAGACCAACAAAAACTTTTTATTTGGTAACTTGAGGTAGTAGGTAAGTTTGGAGCAACAAACTCCCTATTTTGATTTCTCTCCAAAGATAACGACCAAAATTGACCGAAAATTCCCATTAGGGAAAACAAGGTGCTACATACAACGAAATAAGTTCTTATACACAAAATACTCTTTATTTGGTACCTTGAGGTAGCAGCTATGTTTCGAGCAACAAACTCCTTGTTTTGAACTCTCTCCAAAGAGAATGACCAAAATTGACCGAAAATTCCTATTTGGGAATATTAGGCGCCAGACAAAAAGAATTGAGTTCTAGACCAACAAATACTCTTTATTTGGTACCTTGAGATATTTTATAAGTTTGTAGCAACAAACGCCTTGTTTTAAACTCTCTCCAAGGAGAATGACCAGAATTGACTGAAAATGGCCAATTCATAAAACTAGGTGCTTGATACGACGAAACGAGTTCTAGACCACCAAATACTCTTTATTTGGTACCTTGAGGTAGATGGTAAGTTTCGAGCAACAAACTCCTTGTTTTGAACTCTCTCCAAAGAGAATGACCAAAATTGACCGAAAATTTTCATTTGGGAAAACTAGGTGCTAGATACAAAGAATTGAGTTCTAGACCAACAAATACCCTTTATTTAGTACCTTGAGATATTTGGTAAGTTTGGAGCAACAAACTCCTTGTTTTGAACTCACTCCATAGAGAATGACCAAAATTGACCAAAAATTGCCATTTAGGAAAACAAGGTTCTAGATACAACGAAATGAGTTCTAGACCACCAAATACTCTTTATTTGGTACCTTGAGGTAGTAGGTCAGTTTCTTGCAACAAACTCCTTGTTTTGAACTTTCTCCAAAGAGAATGACCAAAATAGACCGAAAATTGCCATTTTGGAAAACTTGGTGCTAGATACAACGAAATGAGTTCTAGACCAACAAATACTCTTTATTTGGTCCCTTGAGATATTTTGTAAGTTTGGAGCAACAAACTCCTTTTCTTGAACTTTCTCCAAAGAGAATGACCAAAATTGACTGAAAATGGCCATTTGGGAAAACTTGGATCTAGATAGAACGAAATGTGTACAAGACCAGCAAATACTCTTTATTTGGTACCTTGAGATATTCGGTATGTTTTGGACATCAAACCCCTTGTTTTAAACTCTCTCAAAATAGAATGACCAAAATTGACCAAATATGGCCAATTGGGAAAACTAGGTGCTAGATACAAAGAAATGAGTTCTTGACCAACAAATACTCTTTATTTGGTACCTTGAGAAATTTGGTAAGTTTGGAGCAATAAACTCCCTGTTTTGAACTCTCTCCAAAGAGAATAACCAAAATTGACCGAAAATTACCATTTGGGAAAACTAGGTGCTAGATACAAAGAATTGAGTTCTAGACCAGCAAATACTATTTATTTGGTACCTTGAGAGATTTGGTAAGTTTGGAGCAACAAAATTCCTGTTTTGAACACTCTCCAAAGAGAATGACAAAGATTGACCGAAAATTGCCATTTGGGAAAACAAGGTGCTAGATACAACAAAATGAGTTCTAGACCACCAAATATTCTTTATTTGGTACATTGAGGTAGTAGGTAAGTTTCGAATAACAAACACCTTGTTTTGTACTCTCTCCAAAGAGAATGACCAAAATTGACCGAAAATGGCCGAAAACTAGGTGCTAGATACAACGAAATGAGTTCTAGACCACCAAATACTCCTTATTTTGTACCTTGACTTTGTAGGTAAGTTTCGAGCAACAAACTCCTTGTTTTGAACTCTCTACAAAGAGAATGACCAAAATTGACCGAAAATTGCCAGTTGGAAAAATTAGGTGCTAGATACAAAGAATTGAGTTCTAGACCAACAAATACTCTTTATTTGGTATCTTGAGATATTTTGTTAGTTTGGAGCAAAAAAATCCTTGTTTTAAACTCTGTCCAAAGAGAATGTCCAAAATTGACCGAAAATGGCCAATTGGGAAAACTGGGTGCTAGATACAACAAAATGGTTTCTAGACTACCAAATACTCTTTATTTGGTACCTTGAGGTAGTAGGTAAGTTTTGAGCAACAAACTCCTTGTTTTGAACTCTCTCCAAGGAGAGTGATCGAAATTGCCCGAAAATCTCCATTTGGAAAAAGTTGGTGCTAGATACAACAAAATGAGTTCTAGACCAACAAATACTCTTTATTTGGTATCATGAGAAATTTTGTAAGTTTGGAGCAACAAATTCTATGTTTTGAATTTTCACCAAAGAGAATGACCAAAATTGACCGAAAATTGCCATTTGGGAAAACATGGTGCTAGATACAACGAAATGGGTTCTAGACCACCAAATACTCTTTATTTGGTACCTTGAGGTAGTAAGTATATTTCAAGCAACAAACTCTATGTTTTGAACTCTCTCCAAAGTGAATGACCACAATTGACCGAAAATTCCCACATGGGATAATTAGGTGCTAGATACAAAGAATTGAGCTCTAGACCAACAAATACTTTTTATTTCGTACCTTGAGAGATTTGGTAAGTTTAGAGCAACAAACTCCTTGTTTTGAACACTCTCCAAAGAAAATGACCAAAATTGACCGAAAATTGCCATTTGGGAGGACAAGGTGCTAAATACAATGAAATGAGTTCTAGACCACCAACTACTCTATATTTAATACCTTGAGGTAGTAGGTAGGTTTCGAGCAACAAACTCCTTGTTTTGAACTCTCTCCAAAGAGAATGAACAAAATTGACTGAAAATTGCCATTTGGGAAAACTTAGTGCTAGTTACAACGAAATGAGTTCTAGACCAATAAATACTCTTTATCTGGTACCTTGAGATCTTTTGTAAGTTTGGAGAAACAAACTCCTTATTTTAACTCACTCCAAAGAGAATGACCAAAATTGACAGAAAATTGCCATTTGAGAAAACTTGGTTCTAGATACAACGAAATGAGTTCTAGACCAACAAATACTCTTAATTTGGTACCTTGACACATTAGGTATATTTTAGACAACAAACTCCTCGTCTTAAACTCTCTCCAAAATGAATGACCAAAATTGACAAAAAATGGCTAATTGGGAAAACCAGGTGCTCGATACAAAGAATTGAGTTCTAGACCAACAAATATTCTTTATTTGGTACCTTGAGATATTTGGTAAGTTTGGAGCAACAGACTCCTTGTTTTGAACTCTGTCCAAAGAGAAGGACAAAAATTGACCGAAAATTGCCATTTGGGAAAACAAGGTGCTAGATACAACGAAATGAGTCCTAGGCCCCAAAATAATCTTTATTTTGTACCTTGAGGTAGTAGGTAAGTTTCGAGCAACAAACTCCCTGTTTTGAACTCTCTCCAAAGTGAATGACCAAAATAGAACGAAACTTCCCATTTGGGAAAATTAGGTGGTAGATACAAAGAATTGAGTTCTAGATTAACAAATACTCTTTATTTGGTACCTTGAGATATTTTGAATGTTTGGAGCAATAAATTCCTTGTTTTAAACTCCCTCCAAAGAGAATGTCCGAAATTGACCGAAAATAGCCAATTGAGAAAACTAGGTGCTAGATACAACAAAATGAGTTCTAGACCACCAAATACTCTTTATTTGGTACCTTGAGGTAGTAGGTTAGTTTCAAGTAACAAACTCCTTGTTTTCAATTCTCTCCAAGGAGAATGACCAAAATTGACCGAAAATTGCCATCTGGGAAAACTTGGTACTAGATACAACGAAATGAGTTTTAGACCAACAAATACTCTTCATTTGGTACCTTGAGTTATTAGGTATGTTTCGGACGACAGACTCCTTGTATTAAACTCTCTCCAAAGAGAATGACAAAAATTGAACGAAAATGGCCAATTGGGAAAACTAGGTGCTAGATACAAAGAATTGAGTTCTAGACCCCAAATACTCTTTATTTGGTACCTTGAGACATTTGGAAAGTTTGGAGCAAGATACTCCTTGTTTTGAACTCTGTCCAAAGAGATTGACCAAAATTGACTGAAAATTGCCATTTGGGAAAATAAGGTGCTATATACAATGAAATGAGTTCTAGACTACCAAATACTCTATATTTGGTACCTTGAGGTAGTAGGTAGGTTTCGAGCAACAAACTCCTTGTTTTGAACTCTCTCCAAAGAGAATGACCAAAATTGACCGAAAATTCCCATTTGGGAAAATAGGTGCTAGATACAAAGAATTGAGTTCTAGACCAACAAATACTCTGTATTTGGTATCTTGAGATATTTTGTTAGTTTGGAGCAAAAAAATCCTTGTTTTAAACTCTCTCCAAAGAGAATGTCTAAAATTGACCGAAAATGGCCAATTGGGAAAACTAGGTGCTAGAAACAAAGAAATGATTTCTAGACTACCAAATACTCTTTATTTGGTACCTTGAGGTAGTAGGTAAGTTTCGAGCAACAAACTCCTTGTTTCGAACTCTCTACAAGGAGAATGATAGAAATTGCCCAAAAATTGCCATTTGGGAAAAGTGGGTGCTAGATACAATGAAATGAGTTTTAGACCAACAAATACTCTTTATTTGGTATCATGAGAAATTTTGTAACTTTGGAGCAACAAATACCTTGTTTTGAATTTTCACCAAAGAGAATGGCCAAAATTGAACGAAAATTGCCATTTGGGAAAACATGGTGCTAGATAAAATGAAATGGGTTCTAGACCACCAAATACTCTTTATTTGGTACCTTGAGGTAGTAGGTACGTTTCGAGCAACAAACTCTAAGTTTTGAACTCTCTCCAAGGTAAATGACCAAATTTGACCGAAAATTCCCATATGGGATAACTAGGAGCTAGATACAAAGAATTTAGCTCTAGACCAACAAATACTTTTTATTTGGTACCTTGTGAGATTTGTTAAGTTTAGAGCAACAAACTCCATGTTTTGAACACTCTCCAAAGAAAATGATCAAAATTGACCGAAAATTGCCATTTGGGAGAACAAGGTGCTAGATACAATGAAATGAGTTCTTGATGAGAACATGGCATGCATGAAAATATGGAATGCGGATTCAATTCAAGTTCCAATTGGACCAGTTACAAGAGTTCAAGCTAAAAGGTTCAAGGAGTCTTTCAATGGGCTTATTCAAGGCATTTGGACTGAGATAAATTCTTGGAAGCCCAAGGATGATATTATACATGGTCCATAAGGTTAGATTTCCATTATTCAAGCCTTAGAATATTCTAGAAAAGGCTCTCTAAGGGGGACAGCTCAAAGGATGCGTGAATTAAGCATAGTTTCCTGATTTTGGTTACTTACCCGATTTTGACTCATCAAAGAGGATGGTTGGCTGCAATTAGTTAAATTACCTTTCTTATTTATTTTTTTATTAGCTTTATTATTGAGTTGTAAGGCTTGCATGCTAATTAAGAAACTTTCCTTTTTTATTGTGAGTTAGGTGCGTTTTAGGGTAACTGTAGGAAATCAATTTTCAGAATTGAATTAGGTTATTTTAGTTTTCTTTTCTTGTTTTAGGAAGCTTCTTAGGGGTTTTAGAGCAGCCAATTTTCGTGGCTTTGCCTATATATAATGTACACTTTTCATTCAATAATAGAAGATTACAATTCATCAAAAATTGAGAGCAATTTCTCTTTGGTTCGTTGAGAACTTATTCGAACTTATCAGATTTCTCTGTGGCGTTCATCCCTTGACTTATCAATCGAGTTTTTCATCCTTGATTGTGGCGTCTTCCCTTATACCAAGGTTCACATCTCTTTATAGGTGTTGGGTCGAGGTTTTCCATCCGAATCTGATTGTAGAACGGTCCTAGGCATCATCCTTGTTTCGGGTTTCGTCACAAGTTGGCGAGGTTCGTATCAGTTCTAGACCACCAAATACTCTATATTTGGTACCTTGAGGTAGTAGATAGGTTTCGAGTAACAAACTCCTTGTTTTGAGCTCTCTCCAAAGAGAATAAACAAAATTGACTGAAAATGGCCATTTTGGAAAGCTCAGTGCTAGATACAACGAAATGAGTTCTAGACCAACAAATACTCTTTATTTGGTACCTTGAGATTTTTTGCAAGTTTGGAGAAACAAACTCCTTGTTTTGAACTCTCTCCAAAGAGAATGACCAAAATTGACCGAAAATTGCCATTTGAGAAAACCTGGTTCTAGATACAACGAAATGAGTTCTGGACCAACAAATACTCTTAATTTGGTACCTTGACACATTTTTTTTGCTAAATGGTACCTAGGGAACGATCCCCGGTAAATTTATTAAATGAAATGAAAAAGATTAGATGAACAAAAAGTCACCAAGACCGAAAA
>JXTC01000330.1:172891-205277 GCA_002914845.1 Trema orientale
TCGTTTTCATATATGCATATTAGTTATAGTTTTTATATATTTTATAATATTAATTTAATAACTTATTAGTCATTATTCTTCAAGTGATTTTCCAGCGAAATGCTCGAGTTAAGCTCTTTGGTACAATTTCGTGGGTATCAAATGGTCTAACAATGTAATAGGAATTTGCATATATGTCCTATTATTTCTTTTATTTAGTTTGACTGGTATTTTGACCACAAAATTGATGTTCGATGGTTCTACAAATGTCTATAATTCATTAGTATGCTTATTTTATTTACACATTATAAAGCTTGATTGTTATATTTGTATTAATAGGAGTCTAGTCTGCATACATGAGTCTTCATATTTTTTTTAAGTAAAAAAAAAAAGTAATTATTACATAGTTATATTCTCGGTTATTACTTTATAATTTAAAACACTGTTTAGTGTTTATATATATATAAAAAAAAGAAGGGGGTCAGGAAACTTCGACTACTAAGTCGTCAATCTTGAATGTTGTGTACATAATTACATCTTAACCTTCACTTAGCTGATTTCTTATCACCGCCAACATGTTTCCCCACTTTATTTGTCTTCTTCATTTCCCTCCCAGATATCTATTGTAATTGAGTTATTAGTTTCACTCAAATTTAAAAAAAAAAAAAAGGAGAATCATCTCGCCATTCCATAATTACAAGAATATAAAAGGTAGTTTTATATAGTAATTAGCACCTCTCTTTACTTGTCTTGTCATGTTCCTTAAATTTTTTTTTGGTTTTTTATTTACGAGTGTTTGAATCTCATCTATTTCTCTGGGAGTTCTGAATCCTTTATGGATATTATTAATGGTTGTTTTTCTTATACTTCCATCTAAGCTGATTATGTATAATTTAGTTTAATAATTGTTGGAGTTAAATTCTCTTTGGCACAAGTGTATATGTATTAGTATAAGATAAATTAGATTCAGTAACTTTTTGGTGGCAAGGGAGTAATTAGTTTCTTTTGCTTGTTGTATGTTATTTAAAAAGAAAAAACGTTTAAGTTATATATGTAACTATGATTGTATATGGATATACATTTTGTACTGTTTCATCAAAAGCTATTATAGATAAAGTAATATGATTTTTGATTCTTAGTTATAGTTTCTAAATTTATATTTACATCTATATAGGAATAGTGCAAAATTAGTAATCGAACCATTGATTTGTGGGTTATACACCTGTTTTTAATTGTGAGGAAATATTTTTTTTTTAAGCGTGATAATAAGCAGGTTGACAAACACGTGCGAATCAAGTTGTTATTGAATTTGGAACATGTTTTTTTTTTTTTACTTTATTCACTAAAATGTATTTTGGTGTCCTTCTAAACCATGAATTCTTTATAGCACAAGTCTTTAATATATGTTTTAGAATTATTCTAGAGAAAGTGTCTTCTTTATTAGTCATGTTTTCTAGTTGGTATTCAATTGTCTTTATGCNTGCCATTAGTGTTGCTTTGATGACTTTTAAGAAATTTGAGGCCTTGTCTTTTTGTTTTATATAATTCTTTTAATATCGTGCATGGCAACATAAATTGAATTAGTGTAACTATAACCAAAGTTTAATATGCAATTTTTAATAGTATCATATGAATAATAATCAAAAGAACCGCCATTCCTTAAAAAATATAGGGATGCGTCAATTGTACCTTGAGCAAAGAACATTTCACAGAAAAATAATGTAAAAGCTCAGAATCGAGGTAAGTAACGTCACACCTGCAATGTAAGAGATTCTTTGTTTTTGTAAATCTGTGAAACATGTAGATATAGAATTTATGAATATATGTACATATGCATCTGTTATTCAATTTTGCATGAGACATGAACATGTGGTGTATTTATATTGCTTGACGAGTATTGGTGAATAGGGTGTGGCGGGCCAGCACCCAAATATGTGATATGATTCCTTCGGGGACACTCTCTGGTTCCTTCGGGAACACTCTGGTCCTTTCGGGGAAACTATGGTTCCTTCGGGAACACTCTGACGGCAGTATGGGGTGGACCTATGCTGTACACAGAGGGGATTTTCTGGGGCTCGAGACCTCCATATAGCTCATGATATGTTATATGTTCTCTGAGTGGCTCAGTATGTAATTCACGGTCTTGTCAGGCAATGCAATATACACAAGGATCCCATTCATATGATTATCTGTTCTCTGTTATGTGCACTCTGCATTTGCATACGTTACTTACTGAGTTTTATACTCATAAATATTCTTACATTGCAGAGGATACTGTCGATGTTTGAGTTTGGAGGACGAGTGCTGACTTTCTGACTGCGGCTTGTGTATATGAGCATTTTGACGCTGTGGTTTTCTGTGTATATATATAATTATGAGTGGAGTTTTCTTTTTCTCGCAGAAAGTTTAAAAAGTTCTAATTTTGTCCTATTTTATCAGTTCTAAGTCGAGTATCGTCTCCTGATCTCACTAAATATTTTTACGAATATCCTTACGTACGTGTGTGGGATTGGTGGATGTCACAGCTTGTGAGTTTGCTGCAGCATTGACATCAGCTGGTATAGCAGTGTCTCCTGTTGACTCACTCGCTGCTCCAAGGATCTCAGCTGTTGAAGGATATCGCCGTTGGTGCTGCTGCTGGATGCTGCAGCAGTTCTGGTTGATGAGGGTCGATTATGAATTTGGCGACCTTAGAAGCCTTGTGAGCTATCTTTTTGATCTTTCGAAGTGCTGCAAGTAATTGCTGCTCTTGCCCCGAACTCAAAGCTGAAGAAATGATCACCGGTAACGTATTTGAGTCACCCAAATATACATATTTCAAATGAGAGGGTAATGGTTTCAACTCCAAAACTAGGGGTTTTTCAACAGATGGTTTAGAAGGCTTGAAACTTCTTTCTAATAACTCAAGAGATTCAAATTGTTTTCCCCCTCTAGCAAGTGAATGCTTTGTCTCCACCCATGGTACATAACCATATTCTTCAGGTTCTTCCTCAAAATCAGCCTTAGTGGATACTGAAATTAGGTTGTTGTCACAAGCTTTCTGAAATTCGTTAATCACAAGTGAATCTAACATATTGATGGCTGAACACTCCTCTATTTCATCCGGAAATCGCATAGTCTTAAAAACATTGAAAGTGATGTGCTCATCTTCAACTCGCATCGTGAGCTTTCCTTTTTGCATATCAATCAATGTCCTTCCAGTAGCAAGAAACGGTCTACCTAAGATTATAGGCACCTCCTTGTTAGCCTCGTAGTCTAACACTATAAAATCCACGGGAAATATGAACTTGTCCACCCGCACTAAAACATCTTCAATTTTTCCTTCAGGGTGAGCAAACGATCTATCTGCAAGCTGAAGGTGATGGTAGTTGGTCTTGCCTCCCCAATTCCGAACTTTCTAAAGACTGACATAGGCATCAAGTTTATGCTTGCTCCTAAGTCACACAGGGCTTTCCCACAATAGGTATCACCAATAGAACATGGTATTGTAAAATTTCTAGGATCTTGAAGTTTAGGAGGGATTTTACTCTGCAAGATTGAGCTGTGCTCTTTGGTAAGTGCCACTGTTTCAAACTCTCCCAACCTTCTTTTCTTAGAGAGAATGTCTTTCATGAATTTAACATACTTTGGCATTTGTTCTAAGGCTTCCACCAATGGTATGTTGATATGCAGCTGTTTTAAAACCTGCAAAAATTTATTAAACTGCTTGTCTTGCTACTTCGTGTGAAATCGTTGAGGAAAAGGTGGCAGTGGTCTATCATTATGCTTTTCTGGGCAGTTTTGCTGCTACGATGCTGCAGCAGAGTTCTCTTTTTCAGCAACCTGCTTTGCTACTTTTTTCACTCTATCTTCCTTCTCCTCTTCTCCTTGGATTGAAGAGGGCTCTCTTGGTTGTTTAGGCCTTAACACAGGCCCCTCCAGCTCTTTTCCGCTCCGTAATGAGATCACTTTGCAATGTTCTTTACCATCACGCCTCGGATTCTCCATATCACTTGGTAATGAACCTTGGGGTCTGCTGTTCAAGGCATTAGCTAACTGCCCCATTTGATTCTCCAGGTTTCTGAGTGACGCTGTTTGGCTCTGAATCATTGCTGACTGATTTCGAATTATAGTGTCATTTTTCAACATATACTCCTTCAATAAAGCTTCAATGGAGCTAGATTGCTCTGGATGTTGCTGTTTTTGAAATTGTTATTACTGTGGCAGATGCTGCTGGAAACCAGGAGGGTGGGCTGGTCTATTTGGAGTTGGATATGGATTAGCCCCTTGATTGCTCCATGAAAAATTAGGATGCTGCCTCCATCCCTGGTTGTAAGTATTAGAAAATGGATTGTTATTCTTGTTGAAGTTCCCAACATAACACACCGAAGCAGGGTTAGATGGGCAGCTGTCAAATAAATGTCCTTCTCCACAATAAACACAAGAAACTGTAGCAGATTGCTCTGCAGTTGCTCCAGCAGCCATATTCATAGACTTCAAGATATTGGACAGCGATGAAACTTGTGCTGTCAAGGCTGTGACTGTGTCTACATCATGAATTCCAGCGACACGCCTCCCTATAGCAAGTCTTTCAGTTGGCCATTGATAATTATTGTTGGCCATCCGCTCCAATATTTCGTAGGCATCATTATAAGACTTTGCCAAAAGAGCACCATTAGCTGATGCATCCACCATTGACCGTGTATGAGCATTGAGACCATTGTAAAATGTCTCCATTTGGATCCAATGCAGGATTCCATGGTGTGGGCACTTTCTCAACAACTCCTTGAAATGCTCTCATGATTCATGTAACGATTCCCCATCAAGCTGCTGAAAGGAAGTAATGTCGTTACTGAGTTTGGCATTTTTTGTTTTTGGGAAGTATTTCATCAAAAATTTTTCTGCTAAGTTATTCCATGTGGCCACTGAATTTGGGGGTACGGAGTTTAACCATGCTCTCGCTCTATCTCGTAAAGAGTATGGGAAGAGTTTCAACCTTAAAGCTTCATCTGTGACTCCTTGTAGCTTGAATGAATCACACACTTCAATGAATAACCGTAAGTGAAGATGTGGATCATTCGTTGATACCCTACTGAATTGCCCCACAGTTTAGAGCATTTGAAACATAACCAGCTTCAATTCAAACTGAGGTGCTTGAATTTCGTGCCTAACAATGCCAGGATTTAGCCAATTGAGTATAGGAATAGAATATTCTCGGATTGCCCTGTCTCTGTCATCTGCCATTGCTACAGCATTATTAGCACCAGCAGCTTCAGTCATTCCTTCTATACCAGCTAACCCTTGTTGTTGCTCCCTTCTTCTTGCTCGAAATGTTCTTTCTATCTCAGGATCTAAGGGCACCAACTCCTGATCTCGCTAATTATTCATATACAAGTGTAAGTTCTTGCAAGCATAGCCACTCAAACAAATAAAGAAAAGACAAAGGCAAGAAAAACAAAATAGCTTCTACAAGTGACTTTAGTTATCTCAATCCCCGGCAACGACGCCAAAAACTTATTGCGGATTTTATAATAGCTACGCAAGTACACGTGTCGAACAAGTAATATAGTAGTAAGCTAAGTATCATCTCCACAGGAATTGATTACTAAAATTGATTGAAAAAACTAAATGTCAAATACGCCAGTTTAAGGAATGAGAAATAAATATTTGCAACAAAAAAGTAAGAATAAAAGGATGCAAATAGAATGTAAATATTAAGCAGAAAGTAGCACGATCTAATCAAGTGATTGTGAATCAGTGGTGGGAATAAGCTGGGAATACTGAATCCTCCTTGGTTGCAAATCTGGGTTTGATTGCTGCAGCAACGCTTATGGCAAAATCACTCCAGTAACCGA
The DNA here is from genome assembly GCA_002914845.1 of Trema orientale. Classification (NCBI taxonomy): domain Eukaryota; kingdom Viridiplantae; phylum Streptophyta; class Magnoliopsida; order Rosales; family Cannabaceae; genus Trema; species Trema orientale. The sequence continues at coordinate 178,705 of JXTC01000330.1, forward strand.
AAATTCATTCTACACGTAATAATCTTCCGAATTTATTATGTTTAAAGTTCTTCAAACCAGAGTTAACATATTCCTATGCTTACTTAGTTCTCAAAACACCATTTATAGCCTCAATTTTCAATGGGTTGTATGGTAATAACATATTCCTATACCATTACTAATTCAAAGATCTACTAAGGAGATGATTGAAACATGCATCATTCAAGCTATATCCAACTAAGATTAACCTTTCCAGAATTAATCCTAATCTATTTATCCTTAATATTGTTGGCTAAGCAATAAAAGGAAATAATAAAGAAGCTCACTTGAATGAACAAGAGGAAATTAACATAAACATTCAAAACAACAATTAATCTGTCATTACAACCTTAGATTCATCAATGTCCCAGCTAAAGAAACTTAGCTCATGTTCTGGGGCTTAAAAATTAGCAGCTCTAAATACCCCATTAATTACAAAAAGTTCAAGAAAAGGAAAAGAAATTAAATACAAAGAAGATTGAAAGAAGTAAGGAAAAGTCTAGCTGGATGATGGTGATTTTTGCTCTTCGCTGTTGCTAGTACTTCCTTTTCTTCGTCCTTTTTTCGCTGTACTATTTTCCTTCCCTTTCTTTCCTTTTCCGTATTTTTCTCTTAGCTCAGCTGCCAAGCTTTCTCTCCTTCTTTCTACAGTACACTTTTCCTTTTATATTAGGGTAAGTGAGGTACCCTAGCACACGTGTCAGCCAAATAAAAGAGTGAGGACCACTTTGCTTCATTTTTCCTTAGCTGGTATTTAATATTAGCTGTCAGCACCAGCTGTACGAAATAGACGCCAGCTGGAAAATTGAATCTGCTGTTCAACATTGCTCCGGTGCGTTGCTGCAGCAAGGTTACTTCCAGCTTTGACTTAAGTTCAGCTTTCCTTCCAAGATGCTGCCATTTAAATTCTACAGAACTCAAGTCCAGATTTCAACACTTCTACTAAAAATTAAAAGAAATAAAATAGATATTGACTAAATTAGATCTTAAACATCAGAAACATCAAAAACTAAAATAAAGTAAAGAAAGGCACCTAAATTAGACAATTTATTCTTTAAAACAACTATCCTAAGACTAAAAACACGCAAGATAACTCTATTTTCATAGAGTTATCAGCGAGCCATGTCAAGAAGAGTCTAGTTGATGCATTAGAGCATAGTTCTTTCGAGCTTGCCAAGTTGGAGGGCGTACATGACAAAAATCCATGCATTGTGTCCTTTGATGCGATGTATGGTAGGAAGCAGATGTTTGAAGCAAGCCCACCGAGTTCGGGATGTGGTGAAAAACTGGTGGAGAGAGATGAGGATGCCAATGCAGATTTGCATTTTCTAACCCTTACTCTCTTTCTATTTTCATTTAATTTATTTTATTTTTTGATGTGTTTAGTTGTTCATGTGTTCTCTTCCATGCTTATTCCTTATATTTATGAGTCTAGTACTACACTGAGGGCAATGCAAGGTTTAAGTGCGGGGAGGGGAGGGGGGAAGATTTAGGTTTGTTAGATTTTTCGTTTTTAGTTGTTTTTGTGTGTTCCTAGAGCCTCATTTTTCGTTTTTCATTGTGTTTTGAGTCTTAGGATACCTTCTAGTTTTTATATTGAGAACCTGCACTTTTTATTATGTCTTGATGGATCATGAGTATTTTAGAATTGTAGTATTATTTTTGGATTAATATGCTTTGATGATAATTATGGTCATATTTTTATGAACACTAGCTTTATTAGTTGGTACAGAAAATGAACATACTAGAATAAGTTAGTTTAGATAGTTTTGTTTAGAATATTGCTTTGGTTTCTAAGATGAGGATTAGAAGTTAGAACTTTCCTAGAGGTCTCTTGAGGCGAATGACCAATTGAGTGTTACTTATAAAATGATTAAGGCAATTAGGTTTGAGCACCATAGCCACATAAGCCAATTCCCTTGATCGATGTCTAAGAACATCCCCCTAGGTGGCGAAGTTGAGCCTATATGCATACCTTTTACTTTGGTTAGCTGCATATTAACTTACATGGCTTAAACGCTGAATCCTTACCCTTGGTTCTATGTAATGAGTAAAGTAAAGGATATTAGGAGGAGCTTGAATGAAATTGAGTTAGGTTCAAAAGATAAGTGTGGGGGGAGTTAGATTCATAAAGAGAGGTTTAGGAGAGAAAGGAAGGGGATAATTGCTCAATGTTTTTAAAGTTTATCAAAAGAAAAGAGATGAAAGAAAGAGAAAAAAAAAAAGAAAAAGAAAAAAGAAAAAAAAAATTCATCTCTTTAGTTATGAACAATTTCTCTCAGATGTGTTAGATAGTTTGGTTAAAAGAATGATGTATAGGCACAACACAATAGTATTTGGCCTATGTTTTGGGTGTAACTAGGAGTTTGGAGGTGTTTGTTATGAAAATTAAAAGATGTATTTACTCTATGTAATGCTAGGACTTTTTAATGCATCTTATCCTTTGTTTCTTGAACTAATACCTATTGGCCCCATTATTACCTTTTTAAAGATCTTATGATTTCAGATGATACGTTTAGGTGTAGAGGAGATCGTACCGAAGGGAGAGCATATGATTGATAGTTCTTTGACTAGAAACCAGGTGTTATTCTTTGTGAAATCTGTGAGACTACTTTTTAATGCATGTATAGATTAATAACTGCTAATATAGTAGGCTAGTCACACATACATGAGTATGATTATTTGAGAAGTGTATTAGCTTGAACATGGTTAAGGATTCGATGTGGTACTTATGTGAAGTTGGGACGGTTCATATATATTATATTGTTCTCTAAGAAATGCTAGAAGGATAGGCTTGGGTAATTTAGTTAGGTTTAGTTGGTTTCGGTTAACGCTTCTTAGGTAGAGTCACTCTAAATTTGTTAGTCTTAACTTAGCTTTACTCGAGGACGAGCAAAGTTCAAGTGTGGGAGAATTTGATAGGTGTCAATTTACACCTAAATGATAGTTATTTCCATGCTACTTTGTCAGTTTTTATATTTATCTAAGGCTAATCTGCTTTGTTTTTGTATTTCTAGGTGATCTGGAGGTGAAATGATGAAAAGGATTTGAATTGAAGTTGAAAAAAGTTGAAAATCAAAGAGTTGTACTAAAACATAGAAAAAATCTTGAAAACAGCTTGAAAGATGGTATTTTTCCTGAAGCTGGGCTGAAAAGTGTTATTTTTGCTAAAACCAAGTAAAGAGTGGCACTTTTGCGAACCAGTATCACGACATCTGTAAACCAGTACCAGGCGTCCATATAGTCCTTACAGAATGACAGAAAATAGTAAAACTTCAAAAAACGCAGTGCCCCCGTGGTAGAACCCAAGAGCCCCGGTGCTGGAGGCTGAGTTTCACCGACTTTGAGTTATTCTGACGGCACACAAGTCCTTATTCACATGGGACTTGACCTAGATGCCTCCCAGACTTAATTGGCTATAAATAGGACCATTTAACTCAGTTGGGAGCAAATGAAAAACACACCCAGAAGCCACAAAAATACATTGAAGATTCATAAAGAAAGGATGAGAGCTTGGAAGCAGCTGCAACATTCTTCTTTGTTTCTTTTCCTTTTCTTTTCAATTTTTATTCATTCTAGCATGATGGTTCTATTTTTTATTCTTATATACGTGTTAGATTAGGTATTAAGTTAGGTTAAAAGTGATTTCGAAGCCTAGACATGAATGCTATTTGATTTTCCAGATTTTATGCTATTGGTTATCTATTCAAAGTTGATATTGTTTTTTAATATTTGTTTGTTTCATGATTATTATCTTGCTCGTTTCGGTGCGCAACTAGATGATCTTGACATAATTATATAGCCAGGATATGAATTATACGTTTGTTATATTTAAATCTGTTAGTCGTAAATCTATAATTAATATGATTGATTGATGTGTTAATTATAGCGAGGCACAATGCCTAGGTTAGAAAGCCATGCTTATGTGATTTAGACCTTAATTAATCTATCTTTCTATGTTTATTACTTCTACTGGGTAAATACAGAGTTTTTGCTTAGGTGAACTAATAAGAAGTTAGATATGACATTCGTCTATCTAATGTACAATATAAAGAAAGAACGAATGGTAATATGTTTGTGTTCCATTCACGATTAATAATTTTAGTAGGTAATTAGGTATGAATTTGGTACTCGAGCTAGCATGAATGTTTAGCAGTGGAGAATAAAACCTTAACTCATTTATTTTATATTTTTGCCTTTTGTATGCCATTCACGACTAATAATTTTTGCTTTTAAGTCTATTACTATAGGATTAATAGTTGAATAGCTAGACCAATTCCTCGTGACCATTCTTACTATTTTACTAGATTATACCAAGTTATACTAGGTTGAGCTCGGATAGGAATAAGAAAGTAAATTAGTTTGGTATTATAACGACCCACCAACACCTTTTCCTTTAGTCCATTTTCTCCCATCTACTATTTTTGTGTTGTTTCTAATTTCTTCTCTTTTGAATTATTTGGAATCTAATGCTACTAGCTCCCAGAGAAATTTTTTACTAAACTTTATCATTTTCTTACTTTTTGAATTATTTTAAAGACAAAAGTCACAAACTAATTTTGTCCATTTTTCCCCTTTGAAATTAATGTCATAAACTCCAAAAATCTCTACTAAATTTTATCTACTCTATCAGTTTATCTTTTAATTTTAAAGTCACCGCATCCCTAAGATAAAACTTTCCTAATTCTTATTTTTACTACAACTTATTTCCACCCTTGAATTGATTTGTCTACCTAATCTCCACCTTTAATCTTTAGTATTTCTCCACCATTGGACTAGTTTTGTCTATATAATCTTCATCATAAATCTCTTGGTGTTTCCTATACCATTAATCAATTTTTGTCTACTTAATCTCCGCCGTTAATCTTTTGGTGTTTCCTTCACTATACATTAATTTTTGTTTACCTAATTTTTACCACTGATTCCTTTTAAATCCTAGCTCTCCAAATGTGCCACGATTTCAACCTTGGTGTCACTGTTATTCTTAGTAAGTGTTAGCTTCTAATGTCACCCGGTGCTAGTACCCCTTTTTTTTAAACATTGGCTGAAGGTTTTGTGACATAATAATGTCACATTTATATTCAAGTCTCCTTAAGCCATCTTGGTACACATGATTTTCTTCTGCATTAATTTCTTATTAAGAAAAAATCAACTTATTATTTCTAAGATAGAATATGAAAATAATCAAAACCTTGACACATAATAATTAACGTCATAATCATACTACACATAATTTCATGCATCAAGAAAACAAACTCATCAAAATGTCATTAAAGTTTATTAGTAGTTTTTTTTTTTTTTTTTTTTTTTAATGTGAGGCTTAACTAATGACCTCTACTTATTACATGTTAAAGAAAAATACCTACTACTACCCAATCTCCACCCCACCCCATTAGGGATAATAGGCTTTCACGCCTATCCCTGGTATGACTCGAACTTAGGTTCGAGATCCTAGGTGGTGGGTGCTCTTACCACTTGAGCTAACCTATTTCGTCAAAAGTTTATTAGCAGTTATTCTACTAAAGTTACAAGCCTTTTAATTTCTAAGGGTTACACTCTTACTTAGGAGTCATAAGATTGCGCCAATTGATATGTCATTGTAGACTATTTAAAGACGTTAGTTAATGGACGAAAATCACCAGTCCCTTCTCTATGTCCCCTTCTTTGTCCCTTCAATTAAAAATTATCATGTCACCAAAACTTTGACACATCAAAATTTATAGAGTCTAACACAGTTAAGTGTTACTATCAATTAAATATTAAAAAATAATATAATCAAAAATCCAAAGATTCGTCGAAGTTGGGCCCTCTGTTCATTACATGGGTATTGGGAAAACTATAAGCAAAAATAGTTTCCGTCGGAGATATTAGGAATTTCTTACTTCTACAGAAAAAAGAACAAAATAAAATTTACAGTGGAGGCCCAGCCTTCTACGGACGGGTGATTGTTGCTTCATATGAAACCAAAGAAATATGTCTTATTTAGGAAAGCAAGGAGTGGAGTTAGATTTTTTTTTTCCCCTTCTTTTCACTCCTAATGATTTTTGTGGCTCATCAAGCGAGTAGAAGGTGATTGTTTTTGGCCCATGTGACGAAAGAGAAAAACTCTCTTCCAGTTCTACATATCATTGTCTATTAAATTCATCATGCAAAAATGGTATAAGATTCAATTGGGATTTCTATTCTTCAACTAGAATATCTAAATACGAAACAAAAATAATATTAAAAAAATTAACCAGGTGTTTATTTTTGTTTTTGGTATTGTAATATCTTAGTGTTAAGTCAGGTTACTCGTCTGTTCTATCACGATTCCCAGATTTCTAGATTTGCAAAACTTAAAAACAAATAGATGGTAAACATGAAGAAGAGACACCAAATTTTTATCGTGATTTAACACAACCAAGTTGTGTCTACATCCACTGGACTTAGTCCAGCAAGCAATCAACCCATTAGAAATATGAAGCTAATTTATTCTTTGAGGTACCTCCCTTACACTTTTTAGAAACAAGCTTTGATGTTTCAGGTGAAGTGAAAAGATGCCATCTCAGTCTCAGCTAGATTCGAAATCGGAGGAATAGTTGGTAGTGCCATGGATGACATCTCAGATGCAGGTATATTCGGATCTCTCATAAGTGCTGCACACAAGCAAAAAGAGAAGAACTTGCCACAAGAAAAGCTTGAGCGAAGGTTAATGGAATAGAAGAGAAACATAAACAAGAGTAATGAGAATGAGAGCGAAGAATAGAAAAAAGCTCCAACTGAAAAAAATTGAATTTTAAAAATTCAATTTTTTTTAATATATGAAAGTTTAAAAGGGCAAGACCAATACAAAAGTACAATCACAAACGATAGTTATGATTATAAAATCAAACTGACAGGTAGTTATGACAAACACAGTCAGACAGAGAGAAAAATGTAGGTACATAACATAAGGACATCAGACAGAATATTCAAGAACATGATATAACTGTTCTGGATTTTTATACACAAGTACACGTATCGAACAAGTAATAAAGTGATGAATAAAGATATTGTTCCTACAAAGAAATTAATATAACTTGTTAAGTACTAATCTAGATTAGTTATCAATTTATCCAAACAATCAATTTAAAAATTCTAAAATTAAAATTTAAACTAAACGAAAACAAGAAAATAAAAAAAATAGAATTAAAGAGTACAAATAATTTATCAAATCACCAATGAAAATAAACCTAGGATTTTAATTTTCACTTTATGTATACTTGAATAACTAGTTACCCTCTTTGAATTACTATTTAACCCGAATTGTCAATTAAGAACCCTAGTGTACCTACAAGGCTCTTCAGATAGTCATGTAGAAATATCTCTTCTAATTAACTCACTATATTCCTATATGAATTAGATTAAGAAACGATTCATTAAGAGTAAGGTCTTTCAATAATTACATATATTATGTAGGTATATTCCTATCCTACATAAATTTATCTAATCTTGCTCATGTATTATTCTATCTAGGTCTAAATCTGAAATTCCTCTTCCAAGTTCATACAGATTACCAATATCAATTTAAGTGGTGATCAAGCACTCAAAAGCATTAAGAACAAGATAGAATAAACAATTCGTAAATTAAAATCACAAAATTAGAGAGGAAACATCATAATTCAAACTACATACAGAGATCCTGTTGTAATCCTAGAAAATAAATTTAGTTCATAACTAAAATAGCAAAACTAAAAATAAAAATTTGCAACATAATGAAAAACTAAAAACAAATGAGATTTGAGTGAAGTAGGGAATGATTGAGAATAATTGCAAGCCTCCTCCTCTAATTTGGCCTCCAATTGCTCTCTCTACTAATCTCTTCAAGCTGCTGCACTCCTACTTCCCACTGTGGCTGCCGCTGTAGTCTACTCCTCAATGCTCTCTCTAGAATGGTGTGTTTTTTCCTATAGTCCCGTAGCTCTTTTATTGCTTATGGGAGTGAACTCATGTTCTCCAAGGCACCATTCTGATTTGTGAAGTGTATGTGGCAGTTTCCCCTTTTTTCTCTATCTCTTTCTCTCTCCTTTCCTTTACTTTACGTTTTTGTGCATGATGAGTGAGTTTTACTCATGAATTAGATATCATTTAAATGAGGTATTTAGTAGATTCTTGGGGTTTTTATGAGTTTTATTTGTGTTTTTAATGTTTTGTTTATAAGTTAGTTAGTTTTGGTACACATGGTGAAAATGGCATGATTTATAGCGAATTGGGCAAAGAAGAGAGCACCTTGACACTTGTCTTTTTCACTAGAGCACTTTGGAGGTTCAAAAGGAGTGAAATTTGAAAGAGGGAAAAAGTTCCAGAGAAATCGGTGCCTCGGCGTCATGTTACGGGCGCTCAGGCGCTACTTCGGGCCCAAAAAGAAGAGGTGGACAGCAAGAGTGGCGCCCTAGCGCCACATAACCGGTGCCCCAGTGCCACTCTGTGGGAAATTTTCCTAAAATCATTTTTAGATGCCTTTTGACCGAGTTTTTGTGGTGGCTGCCTCCTAGCTTATGAATAGGTCTTTTCTAGACTTATTTGGGGATTAAAAAAGCTAAAAACAACTCAGAAAATAAGACAGAAAGTGAGAGTGAGGGATTGAAGGCGGAGCGATTGGCAACCCGGAGACGGAACGCCATTGATTCGACTTCTAGTTTTTTCTACTCTTCTTTGTTCTTTCTCTTCCGTGTCTAGAACCATGATTAGAGTTTGCTTTCTCTTTATCACGAACTAATTTTATTTTCCAGGGCTACAATGTAACCAGATTATGATGTCTTGAATTATTTTAATTCTAATTCAATTTTATGTTTATTTCCCATTCTATGCTAATTATATTAATCTATGCTTAATACTTGTGAGAGCTTGATCAACTTTTGCATGAATTAAAGGTTTAATCCAAGATCTGAGAAAGGAGGATTAGATTTGTCTTGATTAATATGACATGAGATTATCATAGGATAGAGATATCTACGAAGCTTGTGCAGTAATATGAATTTCTTGTGCTTAATGAGTTTTGGCAGATTCATAGTTTACACAGAGATGTTGGAACTTGTTTATTAAAACATGCCTATTAATTCTTGAGAAAGATTGATAGAAAAATTAGAGAGATTCACCATTAGCATAGGGAATGAACATAAGCTGGTTGAATTAATAGGTTCAGACAGATTAATCTAGGTGAAATCGAAACCCTAGGTTTTTAATCATTGGAAATTTTCTTGAGTTATCTATAAGCTTAAATTTATTTATCTAATTTCTTTTGTTTTATTTCTTTTCAATTGTCATATTTACGATTGTTCAAATAAAATTTAGACTTAATATAATTCGGTAATTGGCGATACAAGTCTCTGTGGGACGATACTCTATTCAAACTATATTACTTATTTGATGACATGCACTTGCGTTTAATAAATTACACAACAGTGCAATTGGTGATAATCCGGTGCGCCAGACATTCGTAAGCTCAGCATGTATCTTGTTGCTGATTCGCTAAAAGAAAGCTTGATTTTGGGACGTTGATGTGGCACTTAAAGATTTGCTAAAAAATCGGTTGCAAGAGAGATGCGAAGCACTAGAACAGATACATCTGAAATGTACTGCGCCAGCCGTCAGCTCATGGGCCCCGCCTGTCTGCTGCGTTGTCAGCCCACTCATGCTGTATCCTGCGTGAACCGCACGCGCGCATCTAGGCTGTTCAACAGCGTGATCGGACGGCTTAAAAATTGTCCGGAATTTCTCTCTTTTTTTATTTTTTTTTTCCTTTAACCTGATTCAAATAAATTTAAATTTAAATTAAAACCTAAATCTAATAAAATCTAATTCAAATTAAATAAACTTAAACTAATCAAACTAAATTAAAATACTTAAACCTAATAAAATAAATAAAATCAAAGAAAATAAATCTAAACGAAAATAAAATAAAATAACTTAAGTTACTTAAAATCTAAATTAAAATTACTCTAAGACACACAGTTAATGAATAAAAGGTACAAATAACACTATAAAAACAGAGTTTATCCCATCTCCAAACTTGAATTTTTTGCTAGTCTTCGAGCAAAAGAAAGAAAGAAAGAAAACTTAAACTAAAATTCTAAATATCTAAACAACACTAAACCATTACCCAGTTCAACTCTCAAAACTTGCCTCAAAGATTTCACATAGTATAAAGCTTAAGGAGAAACTCTGAACACTGTAAAAATCTAGAATTTTAATTTAAATACCAACCTGATTCCACTACAGATTCCTTGAGTATGTGTATGTATAAATAATTACATTTAATTATATGCAACTTGGATCAGTTTATACAAACAATTTAAATACCAACCTGATTCCACTACAGATTCCTTGAGTATGTGTATGTATAAATAATTACATTTAATTATATGCAACTTGGATCAGTTTATACAAACAAGTAAGTTATAACAAATCTCTAGACAGAAAATATATAAACTCTATAAGCCTGCCTTTCATACCACTCTCCACTAATATAGACTACCAGTGCACCAAAGATCATTAGGACTTTATTAGGTTCGTAATGTATGGCTAAGGTATCAGGTAGGATAAAAGATATTTTTGTGGCTCAAATCACCTTAAGCACATAAATTATTTTCGGATCTTCTTACAACTTAACTTACCACTTTGTTGACATAGCTCTCCCAAACTTGTTTTCTACTTTCGTCTTTTACTCCACATTTTTTCATTGAAGCACCATACCCCAAACTTATGATTTTTCAATCTTTTTTTTTCATCATTTCTCCACTTTTTTCTTTTTTTTTTTTCTTTCTTTTTCTTCATTTTTTTTTACAAGGGTATAATACTTTCTCATTTCATATGCCTTTACAAAATAATTTTTCTCAATACCACCCTTCTTCCCATATCATATAACTCAAAAATATATAATCAATAAAGATCACATGTGCTATCAGGTGCAAGGTAAAATGTTGGAAACTGTTTAGAGTTAGGCTAAAAATATGGGTGTCAAAGAAAAGGTCAAATATAGGCTCTATGGGGTAAGCTAAGGATAAACAAGTGTCAAGGATAGGCTTGAAAGGCTCAAACGATCCAAAGATGGCCTAAATCATATCTCTATTGCAAAATAGTCTAGGATTTCGCCTCAAGTGATAATCAAATAGGTTCTAGAGTTTAATAATGAGATTTTAAAGAATGCACTTAATTTACATAAACTTTCTCTAAGTATGCAAGACAATCGAATGCAACTATTCATGTACTCAAAATTTTCAAGGAACCATAAGCAAAATCAAATTAACACAAAATCAAGCACACAGACAAAAATAATATTTATCATTCTCCCAAGAAACTTATTCAGTCAAACCGTGGTCTTATCATCGGCATTCGATCATCAAACTAGGTCATGAAAAAACAAATCTAAAAAGACAAAACTATTCTTTTTTTTTTAATTTTTTTTTTAATTTTTTTAAAATTTTCAACTCTCTATCCCCAAACTTAAAATTAACATTATCCCTAATGTTAAAAATAAAAGAGAAAGTAAAAGAAAACTCCTTAGACTTTCACACGAAATTGGACGCTTTTAGCTAAGTCGCTGAAATCTATAGTATCGACCTCCAAATTTGTGCAAGAACCTGAAACACACAAAAACAAAATAGACAAAACATAACAAAAGAAAAGAAACCTAATAAATTCGAAATTAAAAAGAAGAGAAATAGTTTATGGGTTGCCTCCCAAGAAGCACTTATTTTATAGTCATCAGCCGGACTCTTCTACGAGAATCATTCAGGGAGGTTCATAGATGGATAGAAATGGTCTGGAAGGATCTTTCCTAAGTTTTTCAAATTTCGGCTTCCTCCCATGATAGTATGATGGAGCTTCTAAATAATGTACTTGTGCTAGGACTTTTGCTTTTTCCTCCTTGATTAAGTCAACATGGATTCTTGAAGCTTCAGTAGATTCTTTTATAAGCTTTGTTTTCTGTATCTCAACCATAGATTGATATGCAATGCCAATTTTATAACAAGATGTAGATTGAAATAGATGCTTGATTGCCCTGAAGACATTAAAGGTGACGGCTTCATCTTGGACTTGTATTATCAGTTCTCTTTTTTGCACATCAATGAGAGCCTTCCCAGTAGCTAAAAATGGTCGACCAAGTATAATAGGAATATCTTGGTCTTCTTCCATGTCTAGTACAATGAAGTCTGCTGGGAAGATAAATTTGTCTACCTTTACTAGAACATCTTCTACTATACCCCTCGGATAAGCAGAGATCAATCAGCAAGTTGCAAGGTGACTGTTATCGGCATTACTTTCTCCAAACCTAATTTCTTGTAGATTGAGAGCGGCATTAGGTTGATACTTGCTTCCAAGTCACATAGAGCATTGCTAAAAAATGAGTTCCCAATTGTGCGTTGGATACTAAAACTCCCGGGATCTTTAAGCTTCGATGGAAGTTTCTTCTGCAAGACCGCACTGCACTCCTCAGTAAGTGCAACTATTTCATAATCCTCTAACTTCCTTTTAGTGGATAAAATCTCTTTTAGAAACTTCACATAATTCGGCGATTGAGCAAGCATTTTCGCGAAAGGAATGTTTATGTGAAGTTTCTTAAAAACATCTAAAAACTTTGAAAATTGTTTATCCATGTCGTGCTTGTAGGACCGTTGAGTATATGGTAGTGGAGGAACATATGGCTCTGGGTTATCTGGAAAGAGCTTTGGCTTGGGCTTTTCTGGCTTAATATGATGTTTCTCGGATAGCTCTTGGGGTTGCACTGGCTGCTTACTTGAGCTCATTGACGGTGACGAAGCTGAAGGTGGTAAGTTAACTAAAATAGATTGACTTGGTTGCTCTACTTGCTTCCCCTTCTGAGAGTTATCGCATTGCACTGCTCCTTAGGATTCACCTCTGTATTACTTGGTAAATTTCCTTGTGGTCGAGAGCTAACTGCAATAACTAATTGACCAATTTGAGTCTCAAGATTCCTTAATAACGCAGCCTGATTCTGAAGAATAGCATCATTCTTAGCCATGTGCTGCATAAATATCTCTTCAAGTGCTGGCTTTTTCTCTTGTTGTGGTGGTGGCACTTGTTGTGCAAATCCAGATGAAGGCATAGGTCGTCCAGCTGAATTAGACCCTTGATTATTGTTGTTGTTCCAAGAAAAGTTCGGATGATTCTTCCAGCCTGGATTGTAATTGTTTGAATAAGGGTCAATCTGTTGTCTGTTTAAATTGGCCATATATTGCACAGATTCCACATTGAAAGGAACTGGTTGCTCATATGATTATTACCATAATTACCGTAAGCTATAAATGGGCTATTCATGGCACAAACTCTTAGCGAATCAAACTTCTTGGACAAAGTATTAACTTGAGTAGTCAAGGTGGTAATGGCTTCCATCTCATTTATGCTTCCAGCTCTTCTCAAAGTCATTCTCTCTGAAGGCCACTGATAGTTATTGGCTGCCATCTCCTCTAATAGATCGTATGCCTCGTCAGTAGATTTTTCCATTAGAGCACCACCTGCTGCTGCATCAACTATTATTCTCAATTGTCTCATCAGGCCATTATAGAACGTTTGAACTAATAACCACTTCGGGATTCCATAATGTGGGCATTTTCTCAACATATCATTATACCGCTCCCAAGCCTCATATAATGATTTATTGGAATTAGACAAAGGAGGTGATATCATTGCGTAGCTTGGCTGTCTTTACTGGTGGAAAAAACTTTGTCAGAAATTTCTGCGCCAAATCGTCCCATGTAGTGATTGACCTAGCTGGTAAGGAGTTCAACCAGCTCTCAGCTTTATCCCTTAAAGAGAAAGGGAAAAGCCACAACCTGATTTCATCATCAGAAGCTCCATTATGCTTGAAAGTGTCGCAGATTTCCAGAAAAATTCACTATGTGCTGGTTGGGGTCATCACTAGGCAGTCCTCCAAATTAGACTGAGCTCTGGATAATCTGAATAATAGCAGCCTTCAGTTCAAAGTTATTAGCATTAAGGGTAGGTCTTCGAATACTTGAACTGAGACCATCAATTAATGGAACAGCATAATCACGTAGAGGCTTCGTCTCGTCTTGGTCACCCATTAGTACTAGAGGATTTGCTTGTCGATTTTTCGCTCTTCGAATATCCTTTAGCATCTTTCAATCTCAGGGTCTAATGACAAAAGCTCCCAACTCCTCGTACGTGTCATATACTGCTAAAGAGTACCTGAGATTATCAAAGGAAAAAAATATAATAATAATAAAAGAAAAATAAAAATTTGAATTAAATCTCAACTAATCGATATTAGTATTAACAAAAATTATGAAATAATTTCCTCGGCAACGGTGCCAAAAACTTGTTATGGATTTTTATATGCAAGAGCACGTATCGAACAAGTAATAAAGTGATGAATAAAGATATCGTTCCCACAGAGAAATTGCTATAACTTGTTAAGTACTAACCTAGACTAGTTATCAATTTATTCAAACAATCAATTTAAAAATTCTAAAATTAAAATTTAAACTAAAAGAAAACAAGAAAATAAATAAAATAAAATTAAAGAGTACAAATAATTTATCAAATCACCAATGAAAATAGACCTAGGATTACAATTTTCACTCTACGTATGCTTGAATTACTAGTTACCCTCTTTGAATTACTATTTAACCCGAATTGTCAATTAAGAACCCTAGTGTACCTACAAGGTTCTTCCGATAGTCATGTAGAAATATCTCTTCTAATTAACTCGCTATATTCCTATATGAATTAGATTAAGAAAAGATTTATTAAGAGTAAGGTCTTTCAATAATTGCACATGTTATGTAGGTATATTCCTATCCTATATAAACTCATCTAATCATGATCATGTATTATTCTATCTAGGTCTAGATCTGAAATTCCTCTTCCAAGTTCATACAGATTACCAGTATTAATTTAAGTGGTGATCAAGCACTCAAAAGCATTAAGAACAAAATAGAATAAACAATTCGTAAATTAAAATCACAAAATCAAAGAGGAAACATCATAATTCAAACTACATATAGAGATCTCATTGTTATCCTAGAAAATAAATTTAGTTCATAACTAAAATAACAAAACTAAAAATAAAAATTTGTAACATAATGAAAAACTAAAAACAAACAAGATTTGAGCGAAGTAAGGAATGATTGAGAATAATTGCAAGCCTCCTCTTCCAATTTGGCCTCCAATTGCTCCTTCTAGTAATCTCTTCAAGCTGCTGCACTCCCACTTCCCACTGCGTCTGCCACTGCAGTCTACTCCTCAATGCTCTCTCTAGAATGGTGTGCTTTTCCCTCTAGTCCCGTAGCCCTTTTATAGCTGATGGGAGTGAATTCACGTTCTCCGGCACCATTCTGATTTGTGAAGTGTATGCGGCAGTTTCTCCTTTTTTCTCTATCTCTTCTCTCTCCTTTCCTTTACTTTACATTTCTATGCAATTGGTGATAATCCGGTGTGGCAGACATTCGTAAGCTCAGCATGTATCTTGTTGCTGATTCGCTAAAAGAAAGCTTGACTTCGAGACATTGACGTGGCGCTGAAAGATTTGCTAAAAACCCAATTGCAAGAGAGACGCAAAGCACCAGATTAGACACGCCTGAAATGTACTGTGCCAGCTGTCAGCTCGCGGGCCCAGCTTGTCTGCTTCGTTGTCAGCCCACTCACACAGTATCCTGCGTGAACTGCACGCGAGCATCTGGGCCGTTCAATAGCGTGATCAGACGGCTTAAAAATTGTCCGGAATTTCTCTCTTTTTTATTTTTTTTCCTTTAACCTGATTCAAATAAATTTAAATTTAATTTAAAACCTAAATCTAATTCAAATTAAGTAAACTTAAGCTAATCGAATTAAATTAAAATACCAAAACCTAATAAAATAAATAAAATTAAATAAAATAAATCTAAACCAAAATAAAATAAAACAACTTAAATTACTTAAAATCTAAATTAAAATTACTCTAAGACACACAGTTAATGAATAAAAGGTACAAATAGCTCTATAAAAGTAGAATGTGAGATGAACATGAATTTGAGCAATCGTGATAACAAATTATTATTAGATGACTTTTGAATAATTTTTAACGAGAGAGAGATTATGAGCATGTGATTTAGTCAGATATATTATATATTAAGTAAGATACAAAAATATTTAATGTATGTGTTATACAATTCAAGGACTTTCACTCAACTCATGACATGGAGGATAAAGATATAAATGAGTATATGAACAATGATCAAGTATGTGGCAGAAGTCAACAAGTAACTATCCTTTCTAATTGAGGTCAAACACATAAGACTTGATGATTATCTTGAAGAGAATTAGTAGATATCATTGATCTTATTAACTCAACTTAATCACACATAGACTAGAGACACATGTACATTGTATATGCATGTGAAACTACCAGATTTAGTTCTTGCTGCAGGCCACGCTTAGTAGTTTAATTTGTCTCTTTCCAATGACTACTCTTTGTGGTTAGACTTTTCTTATGCGCATTGGCATATGCACATTGGCTTTCTTGCATTAGATTACTCTTTTCTTTCTCCCCATTTTTTTTTATTTTTCTTGTTCATTTTGAATATGAGGAATCTTACCACTCTAAGGTAACCCAAACAAGTCGCTGCACACTTCCTAGAGGATAGCTCTCTTCCTTGAGAGATCATTCAAGACATAGGGGTCACTACAAATTAAATGATTACTCAAGACTAGTTTTTACATCTGATGCGAGGTAGCCTTTTCAGATCTAAGTGCACACATGTCACTAGTCTATGCTAAATCTGTCTAGTCACAAGAGCATAATATCTACTAAATCTAGACAAGCTAAGGCATATTAGTCACAGTGACTAAGATCCATAAGCAACGAAAATCACAAGTTGAATTCCAACCAACATGTAAAAACATAAGTGATAGATCATGGATAAGACAGTTCAGTCATCATTGATTCATAGTCACTTGAAGTACACAACACACACACATTGAGTATTTCATGATTTTACAAGATATATAAGACTAAATTATTCAATACAGGATAATAAACTCTCTATGAAATAGAGTAAACTCCAATAGCCTTGTGCAATGATTCAAAACTTGGGGCATCCAAGGCTTTTGTAAACAAGTCACCTAATTATTTTTCTGTTTCAATATGTTCTATGCTCACCAATTTATGCTCAACTAAATCACGAATGAAATGATGTCTGATATTTATATGCATTATCCTAGAGTGTTGAACATGATTTTTTGAAATATTTATAGCACTTGTATTGTCACAAAAAATAGTCACAGTGTCAAGCTTGATTCCATAATCACTAAGTATTTGTTTCATCAAAAGAGATTGAGTACTACAGTTACCTGCAGCCATATACTTTGTCTCAGCTGTGGAGAGTGAGTTGGAATATTTGCTTCTTGCTGTGCCATACAACCAGATTATCCCAAGTTAAAAGCATATACCAGATGTGCTTTTTCTACATAAAGACTCCCTACCTAGTACTACTGACTTCAGCTGACTGATCACCTCTATCACCTATTATGTCAGTGCTTTCATCTGGTATGAGATAATAAGCTGTACTCACAGCTTCTGCCCAAAGCTTCTTGGGAAGGTTTTCACTATTTAATATGACTCTGGCCATCTCTTGACTGATCATGTTCTTCTTCTCAACCACCTTAGTTTTCTCGGGTGTTTTAAGAGCTGAAAACTCATGAGAAATACCTAACTCATTGCACAAATTGGCTTATAAGACATTTTCAAAATCCTTCCCATGAACACTCCTAATCCTCACAACCTTCTGAATTTTGCATTGTTTCTCGTTTTGCACTCTAATGACAAGATTTTGAAACACCTAAAAAGTGTATGATTTTTTTCTGACAAAATCGACCCGTGTAAAACAAGAATAATCATTAACATACATATAAATGTACCTCTTTCTAGCTATGCTCTCAGTTTGAACCGGACCCATGAGATCTATGTGCATGAGTTCCAAATACCTACTTGTTACAAGGTGTTGAATTGACTTATGTTGACTCCCTGTCTACTTTCCCATTTGACATGGTCCACAAATGGGATTTTTTGAGAGGTTGAAGGACTGGAACACCTTTTACAACTTGGTGTTTGGTGGTTCTGATCATGTCTCTGAAATTGTGATGATCAAGCTCTTGATGCCACAATTCAGTTTCTGTCAGATCTGCTCTCAGGCATGTTTTGACACTACTCAATATATAGTAATTGTCACTCAATCTAACACCTTTCATAATGCATTTCCCATGGCAGCCAACACCAGACAATTCTTTTGGTTGAATTGCACAGAAGCTAGTCATCACACATTTGACTGATGCTAATGAGAATTGCTTTAAGCTCTTCCACCAGCAACACTTTTTTAAAGTTAGGAAATCCCTGCACACACAAGTTTCCTACATCAAGAATCTGACCCTTTTTGCCATCACCAAAAATAACAGATCCATTAGTAGTTTCATGAAAATCAGTAAGAAAAGATCTATTCCCAGTGATTTTCCTTGAGCATCCACGATCAAAATACTAATTTTCAGAATTATGAGTGACTAGTGAAATGTGTGCTACAAAACATTTGATTTTCTTAGGAACCCAAACTTGCTTTTGTTTTTTTATCTATTTTCGTATTATTATTCAAGGTCTTCCTTGCCCTTTTTCTTAATAACTTTAATAACTTGAAGCATTTTGGTCTAATGTGACCAATTTTTCCACAGAAAAAGCAAGTTGGAATGAATAAATGTGCTTGAGAGATTTGGATAAAAGAACGTACCTGAGGATAAGGTATTGAACTCTCACCTGTTTCAATTCTAAGTATCCTTTTAAACTTAAATGGATTGATCTGTAGTACCCCTTCAGTGAGTCTGAGGGTTCACCAGAGTAATCTAAGCCTGATTTATCAGTTAGCTTCTGTCCAACTCCAAGGATCAGATCCAATTTTTCAGAACATTTGTGAGATACTGTATTCTCTCCTTAGACTCATCTAGCTCCTTCTGTGTTTTGACAAGATGATCTTAAGAATCTTGTAGTCTTGTTCTCAAATTAGTGAGCATTTCATCATAGCTCTCTTTGTCTTCCTTGAGTCTTGGACCCTGACTTTGTTGGTCATTCTCAACCGCTAATCATACATATTTTGGTATGCATCTTGTTGATTAGCATCTGAGAATATGACTTCTTGCTTATCATCTAACAGATCAGTGTTAGAATAATTAGATTGATTGTCTGAACATTGACCTTTCACTTTAGATTTTACAACAAATGAACCAAAGTTGCTCGTCATACCAGGGTCCTCATTTTTCTCTTCTATTTCCTCTTCACTTTCACTCTAGATTGCATTCGTAGTATTTGCCTTCCTCTTGATAGTATTAGCACATTCCTCCTGAATATGTCCAAAACCTCCACTTACATTGAACTCTAAGATATGAATTTCTAGAGAATATGGTGTTTTGACCAGATGATTTTGAGGAATGTTGTTTCTCTAGAACTGTTTTATTCTTTTTCTTTCTGAGATCATTGAAGTCATCTTGGTTCAATTTCTCTCCTTCTAAATTATCTTCAATGTTTGGAAATTCAATCTGATTGTTATGACATTCATATTGAGTTTTAACAGTATCACATTCATTGAATAAAGTCTCAAGGATATTCCAAGCCTCCTTACAAGTAGTATATGTTGCAATATATTCAAAATGATGAGTATCAACAATACTAAAAATAGTATTTAATCCTCTTGAATTCATTTTAGCAACAATAAACTCATCTTCTATCCAATCTTTCTGTCGTTTGGGTACAATAATCCCATTTCTAATAACGATGGGGAGTTCCCAACTATTAATAATAGCAGCCCAAACCTTTCATTAATGAACTTAAGAAACATTTTCATTCGGGCTTTCCATGAGGAAATTCTTTTTCATTAAGTATGGGTGGTCTTATGATAGACCCATCTTCATAAAGAGAATCCATAAGAGCAGAAAAATACAAATTCAAAATCTTAAAGCTGATCCAAATAAGTAGCAAAGACAAATGTAACCGAGATCATACAAAAATTTCAAAGAGGTAAATGATCAAACACTTGGAAAGAAAAGAAGTAAACTCATGCAAAACTCAACTAAACAAACTCAAAACCACACAAGTTTTCAATCCAACTAAATATAAAACACGTGAAACACAGCCAAGAGCCATAACACATAAGAACACGAAGAACCGAGTAACACAACTTAAAAACCCAGAAATCTTATTAAAATTCACAAGTAATGCCTGCTCTAATACCAATTGTTATGTTAGGCTACTCGTCTATTCTATCACGATTCCCAGATTTCCAGATTTATAGAACTTAAAAACAAATAGATGGTAAACATGAAGAAGAGACATTAAATTGTTATTGTAGTTCAACACAACCAGGTTGTGTCTACATTCACGGGACCTAGTTCAACAAGCAATTAATCCACTAGAAATATGAATAGAGTACAAATATAGGTCTATACAAAAATCTAGAACTCTCTTCTAGTTTGTTGCTGATTTGAACTCTGATTTCCTCCTTGGAAGATACTTTTTCAACCTTGTGTTGAACTCCCTTCAGCTGCCATTGATGAGCTTCCCAGCTCTGGCAAGAATATACGGGTCTCTTCTTGATTTTAGGTAATCTTAGAGCTTCACATTCTCACCAGAATCAATAGTGAACTCTATGGACAATGGAAAACTTAGAGCTAAACAACACAAAACTCAAAGGAAAAGAAACTTATTCTCAAAGCAAGAAAGCCTCTTAAAATATCTCTGAAAGTAATGCTCAAAGGGCGTGAACAATCTGAAAAGAAGCTTCCCATATATATAGGAAAATACAAATAGGCTCAGCTAAAAATGACAGCTGTCATCGTAGTGTCTCAAAATGCAGTGACTCAGATGTATCACACAACCTCAGATCTAAAGATGTCATCTTGACAAAACAATCTGGTACGCTGATTTGACACACAAATTCCGATCGAACTCAGATCTAAAGGTGACATCTTGACAAAACAATCAATCACACAGTTAAGACACAAAATCAAACTTAAAGGTGGTATCTTGACAATACAAGCTGAGATACTGACGTAACAGATAAAGTATAAAAGCATGCTGAATAGATATGTATATAAAATGCTCCATATCTAAACATGCAGACTACTAGACATAACACCTAACCATTGAAACTAGTTTGGTAAAAAGCTTCAGAACTTCAGCTGCTTCAGTTGACTGCTTTGTCAAATCAGTCTTATAGCACGATTACACAAAATAACCCAAACGTACACAAGACTGAATTCACAACAGAAATACAAAGTAAAATATTGTTCATCACAACCCAACAAGATCATAAGGTGCCAAACTAATACATGCACTAACATTGAGCTTTTTTTTTTTCGAAACTGAGAAAATGATTGGAAAAACAAGATCAATATCCACGGTTCAACACAACTATGAACATATCTGCCCAAACAAAACAAAAAAAAAAATGAACAAACAGACATCTCCTCGACAATATTTTCATAAAAATAACGGGCTCTGTTGATATAATATGATAAAGAAGATTTAATTTGGTGACGATGAAGATGAAGAAGATAAAAGGAGTAAAAGAGCAAAAATGAATCTTGACTCTCTGATTCTGTCATCTGAAAACATTTTCACCTAAAAGAAAAAATGCGTAGTGAACAACAGGTTAAAGAACGACATTTAGTCTAGCTTCTCCGTTAGTTGTGAGATGTGAGTTTTTTATGAGGTGGCAACTCCTGATTGAAGGGACAGAAAATGGAACATGGAGGTTAATTTGTTATCAATGATATAAGATTTGTTTTAATAATATTTTGGGTATTTTTACACAATAAAAGAATTTAATTTCTTTTGTATGCGTCATTATAAATTAGCAATTATTTCCCATGATACATCCCACTATTGAACAACCTGCACATATCACAACTTTGATCGTCATTTCATACTGATTTTACATTCCAAAGTAGATATTCAAAAAACTACAAAATAGAAATACAAGATGACAAAATGAATGATACAAGTCTTAAAAGAATGAAAAATATAAAAAATTCAATAATAATTTATCATAAAATGCTAGAAATTATTAGATCAACAACGTCATTTTACATATTTCAATCACTTAAAATATAATATAAATGGTCAACCCATACAATAATCTTTATATGTATAAGTTTTTATGCTAACTAACCCATACAAAATCTTCACCAAGCGTACAAGTCCCTTTCGTTGACGTCCTCTAAGAAAAAAATAGTCAATTCATATACTTAATGCAAAAATTAAAAAAAAAAAAAAGTTGGGCAAGTTCAAATCTAATAATCATACAAATAAGTTTTGAAAACCAACTCATTCATTCACATATATTCTTTTTAATATTTACACCAAAAACGTAAAATTACATTGTCCATTTTAGACTAATATAATGGGATCACAATGAATTTGACAATACCCATTGTTGAAACAGGAATTCCAAGTCAAGTTGAAGATTTTATAGTAATTTATAATTGATTCAAATGTTTCAGATTCAAATATTTCTTCCAAAACAGAGGTAAAAGCAATGAAAGAAATTTTGATTCTATGAAGACTGTTTCAAAATAATTAATCTGGGTTTCATTTAAATGTGAGGAGCAGAACAGTTACTGACATATAATCAAAATAAAGAACTTACACAACGATTCAAAACAGAAAAAAAAAAAAAAAAAAAAAAAGAGGGCGAGAGAGAATTTCCTAGAAATGAAAATTTTCAAATCAATAGTTTACACCAACCCGTCAAAAAAATAAATTCACTACATAATAAACTCCATTCATGAGAACCACCAAAAAATTAAATAATTTAAGAAGTCCACAATAAATCGAAAAAAATATGTATAATTATATCGTATGGAGCAACCAAGATGATGAGCCAGAAATATTCGAGTTTCAATATTAATTTTTCTCTTTCTCCAATACTTCGTCTCTGAACAGTGATCGAAATTGCCGGTTGGTACTCAAGAATTTAAGGATAAGAAGGAAACTATATAATTTTATTATAAGCCATTCTAGAGGAAAAAAAAGGGGGGGTGGGGGGGTGAGAATTCTACAACAGGGAAACAAAATTATTCCCTAACATTAGGGAACAAAATAAAAAATTAAACCTGAACTTGTCTTTAAAATAAATATAATTCATGAAAATATTCTCTTCCTCATACATTCATACCCATTCCTCTATATATTCATGCCATTCTTCTTCTTTTTTTCCCCTCTATTTCTACATAAAAATCCTTTCTTGAATTTAAACTTTATTTCCTCTCCTCTCTTCTCTCTACCAATACAGTGATGTAGAGTGTTCTCAATTATATTGTGTGTAATTTAGAGAGAGAAAAATACATAATAGAAGAAAAATCATTGATGAGTTGTTAAGAAATTGTATTTCCTATAGTGGGCCACATATTTTGGACAATTGTATTGGGCCATATTATTCTTAAGCAGACCCAATAAGTGATTTAATTAGGGCTAGGTCAGGATATCCAACTGGGTATGGATACCAATGTGGATACCCTGTTAGTCACCGAGTTGGGTTTGATGGATACCCAATAGGGACTATTTAAAGAATCAATTAGGGTTATAGTCCCTGTAGCCAAAATAATACGTACGCTCAATTCTCTGTAACCCACCATACAGAGAACTCCATCTGAGTGACATTAGGCTTTAGGCTACAGAAGATCAAATCCTCTAGTATCATCTTTATTCACGCTTTCCCTTTCGATTTTTCCATCACTAATCCTCTACAGATTAGCCATAGACTCAGGTATACTCAATGAATCCCTACCTATCAGTTTTATATGAATGATCTAGGGTTTGTGCTTAGTGTTTGCAATCTCATATTCATCTATAACAAGTGGTATCAGAGCGGGATTTCATGTTAAAATTGATTAGGTTTTCATGTATGTCTGTAGTTTTCAAAATCTATGCCTATTTGGTTTTCTAGGGTTTAGATTATATATGCATGATTTGTAATTTTACATGATTTGTTGAGTATTTGATGCTATGAAGGCTAAAAAATTGAGTTTTGGGTCATAAGCTATGTGATTAGAGGCTAAAAATCACGGATCGGAGGTTTTTTTGGCATTTTTTTTTGCAGGCCGTGATGCCGCAGTGCGACAACTCGAGAGGTGGCGCCGCAGCACCACTTCACGGCGCTGTATCGCCACTCTGGCGCTGCAGCGCCACTTTAGGGCGCTGCAGCGCCACCCCTGCTGCCACTATAGATCGTTTTTGATCTAATTTGAGATTTTGGGTCCAGTTTTGGGTAGAATTGAGTCAGTTTTGACCTAATTCGAGGAGTTCCAATCCAAAACTTGACAAAACTAAGTTCATTACCTCAAATCCACTAAAGATAGACCCAAATTTATCCATTGAAAACTCTGTTTGATTTTAAGAGTTGATAAATTTCATAAACTCAGTTAATTTTGGTTCGTGCTTGTGAAAACTTTATTTGCTTAAATATTTCGGATGATTTTCATTACACCATTTATCTTATATGTTAGATTAAATACGATAAAGTAACATGTTGCCAAAGTAACCTCTGTTGCGTAGTTTTGTTTAGTCTAACGTATGAAGATGTTATGGGTTTGTTGTTAATGCGGATAACTATCGGCCCAAAGGAATGTGGTTATTTGGCACGACAACAAATGCACCTGTGATAATGAGTATGTGACGGTTGTTTGGTTTCCATGTGAGCAATAAATCGGCCCAAAGGAAGGTTTATTATTTGACAGGATTTACCGTCAGTATTTGATTATTACACCTGAGAGTACCACTTGCAAGTTAATACGTCAGCCCAAAGGAAGACCTATTGATGTTGCGCTAGGTATCTTGTGATGGTAGCCCACATTATGTGATATATGTCATATTTGCATATTTTTTGATTAAATTGTATGCTTATATATGATATTTAAATTGTGAGTATATTTAATTTATGGTATTATTTTGTTCTCTGTTCAGTATCTACTGCTAATTTTTCTGCCAATTTAAGTACCATTCCTGTGCTTACGGGCACAAACTTTAAGTCCTGGAAAGAGAATGTCATGATCATACTGGGTTGTATGGATCTTGACCTGGCACTCAGAAAGAACAAACCCCTTGCTCTTACGGAAGAAAGTTCCACTGAGGATAAAAGGAACTTTGAGCTTTGGAAAAAGTCCAATCGTATGAGTGCTATGATCATGAAGCGTTCTATTCCAGAAGTCATGCGGGGCTCTTTGTCAAACAAGGAAAATGCTAAGGATTTCCTTGCTGCTCTTGAGAAATTATATCTCAAGAATGAAAAGGGTGAGATGATTAGTACCTTAGGGAAACTCATCTCAATGAGGTACAGTGGCAAAGGAAATATAAGGGAGCACATCATGCAGATGTCTCATTTGGCTGGCAAGCTTAAGGAATTCAAGTTAGAAATCTATGAGGATTTGCTTGTGGCCTTAGTTTTACTTTCTCTTCTTAATCAGTATGGGAACCTACAGGCCATATACAATGCCCAAAAGGACAAATGGAATATTAATGAGTTAATAGCTATTTGTGTTCAGGAGGAAGAGAAAATCAAAGCTGTGAGGCCTGAAAGTGCTAACTTGACCACTACCTCTAAGGCAAAGAAGAGGAAAATGGATAAAGGTAAGAAAGTTGCAATAGCTCCATCTACTAAGGCACAGAAGAAGCAAGATGAGCAAGGTTGCTTCTTTTGTGGAAAGGGTGAACACTTGAAGAAGGAATGCGCTAAGTATAAAGCTTGGCATATTAAAAAGAGTAAGCTTCTCATTTATGTTTGTTCTGAAGTTAATTTAACTTCTGTACCTAAGGACACTTGGTGGGTAGATTCAGATGCTACTACTCACGTTAGTATTTCCATGCAGGGTTACCTGTGGAGGCGGAAGCCAAGTGATAATGAAAGATTCATCTATGTGGGCGACGGTCAACCAGCTTCGGTGGAGGCTATTGGGCACTTTAGATTATTTTTGAATTCTGGAAAATATTTGGATTTGTATGAGACTTCTATGGTACTGTCTTTAAGGCGAAATTTGGTTTCTATTTCCGTATTAGACAAATCTGGATTTACTTGTTCTTTCGGAAATAATTTATTTAGTCTTATGCCTGATTCAATTATTGTTGGTACCGATTTTCTTAATGACAATCTTTATATGTTAAATACCCAATCCTCCATTAATGAAACTTTGCATGTTAATTCAAGAGGTACAAAACGAAAACTAACTAATGAGGACTCATCGATGTTATGGCACAGACACTTAGGACACATTTCTAAACAACGAATTGAATGTCTTGTGTCTGATGGGATCCTTGGTCCCCTTGATTTGGCAGATTTTACCGTCTGCGTTGAGTGTATAAAGGGAAAACAGACAAATGTTAGGAAGTTAGGTGCTAATAGGAGCTCTAGCGTCTTAGAACTGATACATACGGATATCTGTGGTCCATTTCCTACGGCTTCTTAGAATGGACAACAGTACTTTATCACATTCATAGACGATTATTCTCGCTATGGGTACATATACTTAATTTATGAGAAGTCACA
>JXTC01000330.1:206063-262701 GCA_002914845.1 Trema orientale
CTCAACAGCCTCAAGAACTAGTGCCTTTAAGGAGGTCCATTAGAGAAAAGAGAAGTGCGATTCCGGATGACTATGTCGTATATCTCCAGGAACATAAGTTTGACATTGGGATAGTAGAAGATGATCCAATCAACTTCACACAAGTCAAATAAAGTTCCAATTCTCAAAAATGGATCGATGCCATGAATGAGGAGATGAAGTCTATGAGAGACAATGACGTTTGGGATCTTGTCAGATTGCCTTAAGGTTCGAAGTCTATTGGTTGCAAATAGATATTTAAGACCAAACGGGATTTGAAAGACAATGTTGAGAGATATAAAGCACGTCTTATCGCTAAAGGCTTCACTCAGAAGGAGGGCATTGACTTTAAAGAGACCTTCTCTCCGGTTGCTTCGAAAGACTCTTTTAGAGTTATTATGGCAGTTGTGGCTCATTATGATCTTAAGCTTCATCAGATGGATGTTAAGACAGCGTTTCTCAATGGAGACATTGATGAAACGATATATATAGTGCAACCAGAAAACTTTGTATCGAGAGATCCAAAGTCTATGGTCTGCAAACTCAAGAAGTCTATCTATGGTCTCAAGTAGGCTTCCCATCAATGGTACCACAAATTTCATGAGGTAATTCTCTCATTCGGTTTTGAGGTGAATCCTGTCGATGATTATGTATACCATAAGTTCAGTGGGAGTAAGTTTATCTTCCTGGTGCTTTACGTTGATTACATACTATTGACAAGTAGTGATATAGGCTTATTGCACAACACGAAGAGATTTCTTGCAAAGAATTTCGAAATGAAAGATCTTGGAGTCGCCTCTTTTGTACTGGGTATACATATACACCGAGATCGCTCTCAGGGTATCTTTGAGTTGTCACAAAAGAGCTATATCGAGAGAGTGCTCAGTATGTTTGGTACGGATAAGTGTGCACCAATGGACACTCTGGTGTCTAAGGGAGATAAATTTAGCCTCAGTCAAGGTCCCAAGAATGATATCGATAAAGAAGCCATGCAATAGTTTCCTTATGCTTCGGCTGTAGGGAGTCTGATGTATGCTCAAGTATGTACGCGTCCGGATCTTACGTTCATAGTTGGCATGTTAGGCAGATATATGAGTAACCTTGGAGTGGATCATTGGAAGGAAGCAAAGAGGGTTATGAGGTACTTACAGAGAAAAAAGGAATACATGCTCACTTACCAGAGATCGGACATTTTGGAGATCATTGGGTACTCCGACTCTGATTTTGCGGTATGTCTAGACAGTAAGAGATCCACATCAGGCTATGTTTTTCTTTTAGCTGGAGGAGCTATTTTCTGGAAGAGTGTTAAGCAGACACTCGTATCTACTTCTACTATGGAGGCAGAATTCATAGCTTGTTATGAGGCATCCAATCAGAGAATATGGCTACGAAATTTTGTCACTGGGCTGCATGTAGTAAATGGCATTAAGAGGCCATTGAAACTTTATTTTGACAATAACTCGGCAGTCTTACATTCTAACAGTAATAGGAGCTCATCAAAGTCAAAGCACATTGACATTAAGTTCCTAGCTGTTATATAGAGAGTACAGAGTCATTTAGTGTCAATTAAGCATATCGGTACACACTCTATGATAGTGGATCCGCTCACCAAAGGTTTACCACCTAAGGTCTTTCACGCACATTGCTTGTATAGGTGTTGTATTTTTGGATGCTGTGCAGTTTTAGTGGGAGTTTGTAATTTGATTTAGATGCTTATTGTGTGACACTTGTTTATGTTTGTTTACTGCAGTACTTTGGTTATTGATGATAGTTTTCATTATAGACTCTATTCATTATATATTATATGATGTATTTCATATTTTCTAGCTTTCCCATTGTGGTTAACAATAAAGTTTGCAGTAATGCACTAAAGAGGAAAGACTACGATCGATCTCAATAAAGTTTCAGGTGGACAAGTTGGAAATAGGCACGATAAATCACATTACGTGTAATTTCCATGCCACATTCCATACTCGATCTATGTCATTCGGGTGTATTAGTGCGGTGATCATTGAGGGTTCTAGTTGCCATCCAAATAAGTGCAACAACGAGCGCTTTGGCTTCGTGCTGATATGTCTGATGGACAGAATTGTAATTTCGGAGATATTCAGGAATAATATGGCAATTTCATAGCCATAGTTTAGTTTTGCAATACAATTGTATTTAGTTCATGTGTGACCCAAATAGGAGATTGTTAGGAAATTGTATTTCCTATAGTGGGCCACATATTTTGGACAATTGTATTGGGTTATATTATTCTTAAGCAGACTCAATAAGTGATTTAATTAGGGCTGGGTCGGGATATCCAACTGGATATAGATACCAATGTGGATACCCTGTTAGTCACCCAGTTGGGTTTGATGGATACTCAACAGGGACTATTTAAAGAATCTATTAGGGTTATGGTCCCTGTAGCCAAAATAATACGTACGCTCAATTCTCTGTAACCCACTATCAGTTACAGAGAACTCCATCTGAGTGACATTAGGCTTTAGGCTACAGAAGATCAAACCCTCTAGTATCATCTTTGTTCACGCTTCCGCTTTCGATTTTTCCATCACTAATCCTCTACAGATTAGCCATGGACTCAGGTATACTCAATGAATCCCTACCTATCAGTTTTAGATGAATGATCTAGGGTTTGTGTTTGGTGTTTGCAATCCCATATTCATCTATAACATGAGTGTGATTGAAACAAAAAAATAATTTAACCATCAATTTTATTTTACAAAATTTATGGGATGATTAAACAAATGGATACTTGTCCCAAAATTAAGTCAATCTTGGATTTATTTTTTTAATTTTCCTGTGCCTCTGGTTGTGTTTTAATGTTGGATTAAGAAGCGGAGCGACATTCATCTTCTTCTCCTCTTTCTTTTTTTTTCTTTTGGTCAAATGGACTGAATACATATTTTTCTGGAAAAAAAAAGGAAAGAATTATATAGCCCCGCCAATGTCAAAAAATCTACTGCGGGTTTTTTTTTTTTTTCTTTTTTTGTGGGGGGAAGAAATCTGATGTGGTATGGTGTTAAGAAAATTGAAAGTATTTTTAGGCCCATTTTTGACATAAACCAATAAAAATGTTGTTTTTTATTCCTTAATATTAAAAGGTTTTAATTTTCCTATTGTAGAATTCCCCCAAAATACATTAAAAAAAAAAGATAAAATACAAAAAAAAAATGAATCTGAATCATAGACTTGCTTTGATTTTAGTAGCCAGGCATTCCCCAACTTTTTGGCCACAATCTTCTAATAAGGAGAAAATGCTTCTCTTGCAACGACTATGGAAATAAGTGGGTCAATTAAATTAGTTAATTTTTCTAATATATTATTAATGAATCATTTATTTTAAAAGATAAAATTATTTATTGAAAATAATATATAGCGCCAAAATCCTTGCCTCCAAGTTGTCATTTCTATTTTTGAAAGACGCTAATTTTTGAGAAATTTAGGTAAATGTCCAGCTTTTAGCTGATACATTGAGTAGGAGGCATGCTTTCTTGGATACTATGCAATCTGCGGTGATTACTTTTGAAATTGTTAAAACGTTTTATGAGGATGATTTCAATTTTGGCAATCTTTGGAAAGATTGCTTAAGTAGGCCAAAGAACTAATTCTTTATTCATGATGGTTGTCGTTTCAGGAGTAAACAGTTTTGTCTTCCAAATTGCTCACTTAGAGAAGCCATAATTCGAGAGGCTCATGGTGGTGAGCTTGCTGGACATTTTGGCCAAGATAAAACCTTGATCATGCATGGTGGAAGAAAACTTCTATTGGCCAAAGCTTGTGCAAGATGTTGAGAAGATGGTGAAGAGATGTGTTACTTGTAATAACGCTAAGATGCATGGAAGCAATGCTAGATTATGTGCTCCTCTTCCAATTCCAACAACACCATGGGAAGATATGAGTATGGACTTCATTGTGGGATTGCCAAGAACTCAAAGAGGAAAAGATTCAATTACGGTGGTGATGGACAAATTCTCTAAAATGGCTCATTTTATTCCTTGCAACAAGACTTCGGATGCTACTCATGTTGCTGATCTCTACTTCAAGCAAATTGTAAAACTTCATGGTATTCCAAAATCAATCATTTCTGATCGAGATTCAAATTTTTTAAGTCAATTTTGGAGGACTCTTTAGAAGAAATTGGGAACTAAGCTTCAATTTAGTTCATCTCACCAACCACAAATAGATGGACAAACTGAAGTTGTTAACAGATCTTTGCGAGCTCTAATTAGAAGCTTGGCCAAGAAGAATATTCGAGAATGGGAGAGTTTACTATCTCATGCAGATTTTGCTTACAATTTTTCTTCAAGTCAAACTACTGGTTGTTCTCTATTTGAAGCAGTTTATGGTATGAATCCTATTGACCCTTTGGATTTATCTCCTACTCATATTGATAATCATTTTAGTGAGGAAGCTAATGAAAGAGCTAAATTCGTCAAGAAAATTCATGAGCAAGTAAGAAACAAGATCTTGAAGTAAAATGACAAGTCTAAGGAGCAAGCTGATATGCATAGAAAGAAAGTTGTGTTTAATGAACGAGACTTGGTGTGGATCCATTTACACAAGGAAAGGTTTCCAAATAGAAAGTTTGCTAAACTTCAACCAAGAGCTAATGGTCCTTTCAAAATTGTTAAGAAGATTAATAATAATGCGTATAAGGTTGAGCTTTCTCGGGATTATGGAGTTTCAGCCACTTTTAAAGTTTCGGATCTTTCTCCATATCAAGATGATGAGCCACTAGACTCGAGAGTGAGTCCTTTTCAACCAGGGAGAATGATGCACATAAGCCCAAACTCATTGATGTCCAATGTTATTTTTCATGAAGAAAAGCCAGCACATTTTGGTTTAATGGTCCAAGAAGTACTTAAGGCCCAAAAAATTCATTTTTGACCAGCCTACCATTTGTTATAATATTTATGCCAGCCATTTTATTAATTAGAAATATTGAATCTAATCATTTAGCTATTTTTAGCGGTTAAACTAGTCGAGAAACGTGGAATATAGTCCATATTGGTATTTGTGTTGTCTTGGAACGATAACTCTCATTATTCCTATTATTGGAGGGTTGTTCCAAATACAAAGTATAGGAATTACAAAAATTAATCAGACTTTTGATCATTATTCAAATTTCAACTTTAATCTTTATGATTATCTTTCTTAGTTTCTTATCTCTTGGGAGAATTCCTTTTGAGTGGTGAGTTAAACCCAATTCTAATCTTTAAGGTGGTGATTTTTCTTGAAAAAAAGCTAGTCCATTTTGGTTTAATGTTCCAAGAAGTACTTAAGACCCAAAAAATTCATTTTCGACCAGCCCACTGTTGTGGAATTTTATACGCATGCGCACGTATCAAACAAGTAATAAAGTGATGAATAAAGATCTCGTTCCCACAGAGAAATTGCTATAATTTGTTAAGTACTAACCTACACTAGTTATCAATTTATCCAAACAATCAATTTAAGAATTCTAAAATTAAAATTTAAACTAAAAGAAAGCAAGAAAATAAATAAATAAAATTAAAGAGTGCAAATAATTTATCAAATCACCAATAAAAAATAAACCTAGGATTACAATTTTCACTCTACGTATGCTTAAATTATTGATTACTCTCTTTGAATTACTATTTAATCTGAATTGTCAATCAAGAACCCTAGTGTATCCACAAGCCTCTTCCAATAGTCAAGTAGAAATATCTCCTCTAATTAACTCACTATATTCCTATGTGAATTAGATTAAGAAAAGATTCATTAAGAATAAAGTCTTTCAATAATTGCACATGTTATATAGGTATATTTCTATCCTACATAAACTCATATAAGTATGATCATATGTTATTCTATTTAGGTCTAAATCTGAAATTCCTTTTCCAAGTTCATACAAATTACAAATATCAATTTAAATGGTATCAAACACTCAAAAGCATTAAGAGCAAGATAGAATAAACAATTCGTAAATTAAAATCGCAAAATCAAAGAGGTAACATCATAATTCAAACTACATATAGAGATCTCATTGTAATCCTAGAAAATTAATTTAGTTCATAACTAAAATAACAAAACTAAAAATAAAAATTTACAACATAATGAAAACTGAAAATAAAAACTAAACAAATGAGAACTGAGCAGAGTGGGGAATGATTGAGAACAGTTGCAAGCCTCTTCTTCCAATTTAGCCCCCAATTACTCCCTCTATTAATCTCTTCAAGCTGCTGCACTCCCACTTCCCACTGTCGCTGCCTCTGGAGTCTCCCAATGCTCTCTGTCTCCTCTATTGTGGCTGCCGCCTCCAATTGCTCTCTATTCTTTAGTATATAAAGGGTATGATCCTAACTAATCCACTACGCACCGACTCTTTACTTTCCCTTTCTTTCACGTTTCCTTATTCGTGCATGTATATAATTTTTGCTGATTTCTATCTTAAAGAAACGTGAAAAAGAGAGTCTTTTTATAAATTTTTCTTTATCCTCTTTCATTTTTTTTTATTATTTTCTTATAAACGGCTCCAGGACCATCATTCACATACATTGAAAATTTTGATGCTAATAGATCTTTCTATACACTACTCATTGGGCTCTCTTTTTAATTCAATCCATGTTGGGCTCTTAAACCTCTGGGCCTTGATGAGCTAACGTTTCAAAACACAAACGTTGGACCTTGAAACAAGTTAATTGTTATGCTTATCATCTTCTTCTATCTATTTAAGAAAAGCACCACCCAGGATCTTTTAACCTGTTTAAGTTAACCAACAACCACAAATTAAAATAAATACTTTTAAAAAAATGACAATTAAGCAAAATTTAAGAGGGAAAAGGTATACAAAAATTGCATAAAATATAAGGACATCACCCACTATTTGTTATAATGTTTCTACGAGCCATTTAGTTATTTAGAAGTATTGAATCTAGTCATTTAACTACTTTTAGTGGTCAAACTAGTCGAGAAACATGGAATATGGTTCATATTGGTGTTTGTGTTGTCTTAGAACTATAACTCTCATTATTCATATTATTAGAGGGTTGTTCCAAGTATAAAGCAAGGGAATTACGAAAATTAATTAATCAGACTTTTGATCATTATTCAGATTTCAACTTTAATCGTTGTGATTTTGTCTCTTAGTCTCTTATCTCTTGGGAAGATTCCTTTGAGTAGTGAGCTAAACCCAATTCTTATCTTTAAGGTGATGATTTTTTATCCTTAAATTGGTGAATTGTTTATTAATTTACTAGTTTTTTTTATAAAAAAAATGGTATCATAATTGGACTTTTCACTTCATATAACTCTTGATTATACAAAATAACTTTATTGGTTACCTCGAATCCCTACTAATTTTTCAAAAATTATACCTTTCTAAATATTATTAAAAATGTTATTATTCTAAATAAAACTAAGATTTCTCAAAATTAACGGATTAAGATCATAGAGACAGAGAGAAAATAACAACCTATTAGACTGAGAACAAGGCCAATAGAACTGAGAGCGAAAAAGATAAGGCCAATGGAGAGGTCAAAGTCACAAGAGAGTGGAGAAGTATCTATATCTGATAATGTTTTGAGATTTTTCTCCAATTATTCAATGTCTCTCGATCTTTGGTTCATTGTTTTTTTTTTTTTTTTCCTAAATTTAGGATGAAGGTAGAGCTGTCGGAGATGAGATAATAAATTCACAATCACACGCATAGGACGTCACTAACATCCAAAATGACTTATATATATATATATATATACACAAAGTGACGGTGTTAAACAATAATTTTGAAAAATATTAAGACGTTGACAAGTGTATGATAAGTTTTGTCAAATAAAATATCTAGGCTTTTGGCTAATAATCCAATGACTAGGAATAAAAGGTCTCACCTAGAATAAAAAAAGAGTATTCTACTCTAACCTTCCCAAAAAAATATTAATAATAGATAGTTATAAGAATTTCTATTATAATGTTACGTGACATTATGACAACCACCACATTCTTTCTTCAGATTTCATCAAGAAGAAAAACAGAACACAGGTAACACCAATCACCGAGAAAAATAATAATAATAATAATAATAATAATAATAAAGGAGTTTATGAGTTATGGTATATGATTAGATGAAGCAGTTTCACTCTAAATTACGTGGCAGCCATGGAAGCTGTAGATTTCACATCCTGCAATTAAGGAATGCATAAGCTAGGCTGTAATAAACTGAAGCCACCCAATAAAGCATACATTACACTCACTGTACCAACGACATGAACAAATTAAGTAGCCTCTAGACCGTTACTCTTAAGGTGGTAGACATAGTGGTACTGGTTTTTCTTTAAAAGAAAATTATTTTTCTAATTTCTTTTTTTAGCTTGCATAAATAGGCAAAATTCCTTGTCATTCCTCCTTAACTCTCTTTCCAGAGAAGTTCATCAGAATGCTCTCCATTATAAATATATATTAACACACCCACCATGGGTTGCACGTTACGACTTTTCTGTGGTAGCATTCTAACTTGAATGTTCCTTGCAAATTAAGAACTTTGGTCTTTCTTGTAAAAACTCGGATTTTTAGAGCATAAATTTGGAATTCTACCAATTTCCAGATTAATTAATGCGAGGTTCTAATGGAAAATTTTCTTTAGAAATAGGGACTAAAGTGCAATTTTTTAGGACGAAATTGAAAGAATTTTGGGGAATAAGGGACAATAGTGCAATTTTTAAAAATTACACAGTCCCATTTAGTTAGGGCCATGTGGCCCTCTCTTTCTCTTTCCCCTCACTCTCTCTCTCTTCCTGCCGATCTCTCTCGCGTCTCTCTCTCTCTCTCGCATGCGTCTCAGCTGAAGGAGGAGCAGCCATCGCCCACGGCCACCATCCGGCTGGCCCAGCCGCCGATGAAGCTCCCCCACACCGCGAGGACTCCTGTTATCGACCTGCAGAGCCACCGGAGAAGCCGCCATTGCCAGAGAAAGAAAAGAAGCTACAGAGGAGTTTTGAAAGAAAAGAAGCTATAGAGGAGTTTTGAATTTCCGGCATCGTTTCGGGCTGTTTCAGCTCGCGTTCTTAGGCTCGTTGGATTCGTATCGTCGAGAAGAAGCTCTAGGTATATATTTCATTACTTTATTTTGCCCAGTTTGAAAGTTGCTCTTTTTGGGCGTTTTGAGCTTAAGTTTGACTTTTTGATCTGGCCGTTGGATTATGTTTTTGATGTAATTTTTCGAATGTACTCGGAAGAGAAGATTAATTATATATATTGACTATGTTTAGTAACTGGCACGAAAAACGAAATCAGACAGCTAAAATTTACTTCATTTTGTGTGCCACCAATCCAGTTTTGGCCCAGATCTGAATTGGACGAGTTATATGTCTAACCTATCTATTTTGGATACCAAGAATTCAGTGAACAAGTTTGTTTGTGGATTTTAAGTTCCATTGAAAAGTTAGTTTTTCACAAGAGAACGATCGAGGGCTTGGAATTAGTTCCCGATCCTTCGAGCAATCGTCCAATGACACCTTGAGGATTCAATAGCGTGGTATTACTATTCTAGTGAGGTAGTGATTCAGTTAGCTCTGTTTCATATCATTTTTGAATAAAACTTATTTTCTGCAACATATGATGACAAACGTGATTTCTGAACTATTTGATTACATGTGATGGACCTTTTTTTTTTTTGGTGAACCTCGACTGAGCGAGGAAACTTATATTAAAAGAGAAAGAAAAAGAAGAGATACCAAGTCAAAGGGGAGCATAAACCTGACCTCTCAGGACAAAGAAACAGAAACAGAAACAAAATCAGAGCAACCGATAATTAGGCTTCACAATATGAACATGTGATGGAATTTGATTGTATGATATATATATATTGTATCGCTCTGAGAATTTTTTGAGTACAGGTTATTTTTGGATATATAAAAAATAGGGCCGTTATGTTGCCCGTTTTTCTATAAAACTTAATATGCTTACTTTATTGGAAAAACAAAGCACGTCACACTTCAGTTCTATATTTCACATGTCATAGGATCATACATGGGCATAGTATTAGCATCATAGGTTCACAATGTGGCGTTGTGTGGCTCACCATCAGTGTAAAGTTCGTAAACTCGCATGGGATTTGTTTCTTTTGATTCTCTCCCTATTGGCAGGCGTAGGTAATTCGGTTGTTCCTCCAGGTTTGGTAGGCGACACATGGGTGTCCCCTCTGGATATGGACTTAAGTGTCAGACAGGCTATTAGGTACACTTAGTGCCATCATCCTTGGTTTCAATAGATGAGAGGATGAGAGCTCATAGGTATGAGTTGATTTGTGTCATGTGCGTATGAATTGGATGGTTTTGATTATACTGCTTCATATATATATATATATGTATGGATTGCCAGTTTGGACTAACTATACAGAAAATTTCTGTCACTAAAATGTTTTCCTTTGAGGTAACTGCTTTCCTATTNATGTTTTCTAATTATTATTCGATCTATGTTTAATGATGTATACGAACTGTGGGAGAGGTTCATAGGATGACATTCCAAATATTTTATTTAAATGGACTGTCTTATAAAACTAAAAGAAACTTTTAAGATCTATTTCAAATAAATCAAAGAATTTACCATCTTAGTGAAATTCCCCTTCTGTCACTGGTCCAGGTTTTGGATCGTGACATTTCTCATACAAGCTAATTAAGCTTGGTTGTCTTTCAAACTCAAAGCGCTGACTAGTAATGGTACGACCAGTTTTATAATATCATTTTGACATTTATCACTGACACTTTCATCAAGCTCTCCCTTCTGGTCTTTTATAAGACTTTGGACTGGAGATTGTCAATGGCAACAGCTAGCTGCTTCTCTCTATCGCCATTGTTTTTTCGCAACTCGTATGAATTTGAGGTACTAACTCAACTTTGGGAATTCTCGCATGGTTTGTCTTTTTTTCTTTTTGATTCTATCCATTATTGTCTCTTTTACTTATTCATGTGTTATATTGATGTTTAATGTAATTTAAATTGTTCGCTCATAGTAGTCATATGGCAATTAATTGGAGTTTTGAATGTTTTGAATAAGACCATGATGAGAGCCTTTATATATCTAAGATGGTGTTCCTAAAAACTTTTTTGAATCTAGCCTATAACAAAATGCGTTAAGTAGAATATGCAATCTAAATTCAGTATGCCATAAGTAAAAAATGAGGAAATATGTGATGCAGTAAAGAATTTTTCGCCGTAGGAAATGAAAGCTTCCAACAGTTCCAAGAGTTGTCCTACGAATAAAAAGGATGTTGGAACTGTTGGTTTTAAAACGATTTTTGCAGCGGAAGATTGACCCAGAAATATTCAAAAATTTTCTCAAAACAATTGACTATATGAGTGCATAGTATAAATTCATAGAAAACAGAAAACATACAAAGAGTATTAATAGATCTAATACCTCTTAGCCTATCAGTGGACCCTAGTTTTTCTGTCTTCTAAATCATGATCTTAGAATCCAAGCCTCAAGTACAACTGGATGAACGTGTAGGCATTACGTATAATTTCTTAAACTCACATTTTAGGCACTTGCAATATTCTCAACACATGAGATTACAAGAGTTTGTTCTACAGGAAATAGGAAGACTCTCTTCTTTTTCTCTCTAAGTTATGGAGGCTTTGTAGATTATAATATATAGTGTATTCTGCTAGGGTTTTACTATATATATATATTTATTAAACTTTTTAATAAATAAAATATTAATTAAATAAATATATATACGTATATAAGAGTTTAAAAAATTTTGGTCATACGTGTTTTTTTAATAAAAACATAATTTTATATATATATAACTTTAAAAGAACGTGACTTTTCTTTTAAAGAAAACGTAATATATATATATAACTAATTAATCTAATTAATTAATATATATATGTATGTATATATATATAAACTAGCAGATAATTCCTTCAAAGAAGAGTGTTTCACTTTCAAACAGTTTCCCAATTTCTGTTTATCTAATTATTTAATAATTAGATATTTTTTAAATTCAAAATTTAAACAAATTAGGAAACTTATTGCTCCATAAATTTAAATTAACTTATTCAAAATTGATTATTTAATTAATTCAAAATAATCATTAATTATTGTAGACAAATAATGTATCTAAACAAAGTATGCAGTAACAGAAATAATGTAATATTTGTAAGAAATGGAATGGGGAACCTATGACCTATAATTCAAGCTCCAATAAATTATGACAATTAATTAAACTCTTTAATTATTTTGTCTAATTTATTAATTCCAGTATTACTCCACTAAAAATTTGGAATTGCACTCTTGAAATTACAGAATTAATTTACTCTGAAAACAACGAGCAGTCCATTGATTTAATCATTACATGTAGTTCAATCCTCCATAGATAATTCATAATTGGAGTTAGGTCATCTTTCGATTACCTCTCCAATTACATCTTTATCCTTGTGTACCATTGATTCTCCAGTGGACAATTAATTTATAAATCTATTATAAATTGAGTACTCAAACTGTTCAATTCCTAAATCAATACACAAGGGAATCATCTTTCTAGCTTCCTAATTGAAGGAATGGATTCTATATCTGTAAGCTACATTCCCAGCTACTTATCTCATCATACTCCCAAGATACAAGTATTTCGGTCTGTTTAGAAAACAGACCTTTAACAAGTATGTTAAAGAACGTAATGTTATAAATATGAGTCTATAACTACTCAGAATTAATATTGATTTATATATGATCATCTAGTGACATTATTTGAACTCTCAATAGTTAACAGAATTTATGTGATATTCAAATCATGTCTGGTCTAGTCCTATATAATCGAATTGTATAAAGTACCTCTATTGTAATGTCAACACATCAATAGTCCGGATAAGACTATTATATTCTCAATCTTAATGGACCATATTAATAATATTTAATTAAAGATCTCATACTTTAATTAATTATTATGGACTATGTTTAGTTTATTATCCGTAAATTTAATCCTCATGTATATAACACTTATATACTAAATTTGTGGTCACATAAATAAACTAGAAATTTTCTGATATTTAAAGACATACAAATTATGCACAAATTCAATTAGAAAAATGTTGTTTTATTGATTCAGCAAATATCCAAAATATGCATGCTTATAGGGCACAAACCCTAACAGGAACCATGTCGATGATAAAGCTCCGAAAGAAGATCATGACTTTTAGGGACGTCCCTTACTTTTCTCCTTGTGATGGTTATGCTTCCATAAACAAGGTATCAAATCTATGATTAACCCACCTTTGGATTTTCGCTATAGAACTTTTTTGAGTTATGTTAGGTGAAATCAGAGTCACTTTTTCTTTTTTCTTTTTTTTTGTTGGTTTTTATATTAGTAGTACTCCAATAGTTTAATCTCCATATATGTCATTTTCTCAACTTGCAGCTGGTGATAGGAATAATGGAGGATCTAAAAAATCTTTACCCTGATGTAATATATTCTATATCCTCATCAGAAATGAATGAAGCATCTCTGGAACAGGTCTACCAGCTAGTTTAACATGATATTAGCTTTAACTAGTAATTGGCTACTTCTCAAAAGACTTATGCTTACGCTAATCTACATAGCATGTTGAAAACAGGATTTATCGTACTTATAGGGAACACTAAAATCTATTTGAAACTCATGGAGGTTAAGCAATGACCGGATGGATGGACTCAAATAGGATTTAATACCAATGCCGAGAATCTTGGTACAACATTTTACAAACTCCAAAACTTAGTTAGCAATAAGTAGAATAGAGTAGTCTTTCTTCATTAGCAATAAGTGGAACAAAGTTGTCTTTCTTCTTTTTGGTAAAGGAAATTTCAGTAAGGAAAAAAAAATTGAACTTAGTTATCCTTTTTCATTTCTTGACTGATTTGATTATAATTTTTACTTTGTTGTAGCTGAAACTATAGTGGAGTTACTTGATGGCATGGATAGAATGACAAGAGAGAAGTATGATATGATGGATGCGGATGACCAGATTACGAAGGACTACTTTTCAAGAACTAACTCATTTGGAAAATTCTCAAGTGATTCTTATTCAGAGAGCAACCCCTCCTCACCCTAGTGACTCCTACCTCCATCCTACTGGAGCTGACTCGCAGTTCTACCAAAGCTGAGAAGATTGTTAGTGTTTCTTACAGTACCTCTCCTCTTCTTTTATTTCTGAGAGTTCAAGCAGTGGGGGAACTAAATCCAATTGATGTGAAGCACTTGGGGCTTCACTTTTCACATGTAGAAACCTTTAATTCTACTAGTTTGGATAAGAATAGTGAATTGAGTGAGGAGGAAACAGAGCCTAAAAGAGAGGCAAAGAGCAGTCTTGGAAGAACAAATGGGGCAACGAATAAGAAAGCCATGTTGGAATATTTTATATGGTCTAGTGCAATCACTAGTAACTCATTATGTCTTAATTAAAGTATATTGACAGAGGATTGAATATTACCTCCGATGGTGGGCTACGGTCTTGACCGGCTACCATCCTCTCCAGTGCTCCTGCAAGCTGGGAAAATGGTGAAGAAAATGAAGAGGAGCTATGGTATTCAAGACCTTTTTGCTCTCTTGGTGCTCTGCCGAAAACCCCAACAATGAGCTACTACCAAAAATTGGTCAACGATCAGTTTTCATATAAGGGCCAATGGGC
Organism: Trema orientale; assembly: GCA_002914845.1. Taxonomy (NCBI): domain Eukaryota; kingdom Viridiplantae; phylum Streptophyta; class Magnoliopsida; order Rosales; family Cannabaceae; genus Trema; species Trema orientale. Next base: position 220,709 of record JXTC01000330.1, read on the forward strand.
CAATGGGCCAATGGGCCTTGTCACATGTGTGTGTGGCAGATCATACCTTTGGCGCAATGGGCTGGCCAAGGTGTCCAAAAGAGTGTGAAACTATGGGCCTCATTCATATTAAAGTGTGCGGTCCATCTCCTTATGGCCTAATCAGTAATACTATGCAAAGTCAATTATACATACAAATATAGTTGTCCTTAACATACTTTAATTAAGACATAGTGAGTTATTAGTGATTATACCAATCCATATAAAATATTCCAATATTCTCCCACTTGGACAATATAATCATACAAAATACTCACTTAATCATAATATGTCAAAATATAAGAATATCTTACAAATATAAATAGCCAAAAACTAGTCATGCATAATATTGAATCGATAGGATACAAGTATCATATACAATCAGGCGCTAGAGATTCACAAAACATAGGAACAACTTTCATATATGGTTTCACGAACAATATATATATTAAGACTAAAAATAAATTTCTCTAATTATATGTCACTTACCAAATAAACATGTGTGTGTGCACATCACAAAAGTGATTGAGATCCATATCATGCATATATTAGATAAAATATAAGTAATCCACATTAATCAATAACATGTTCATCATGTTTAGATGGTAATAAACTCCCACTAATTCAATACAACTAAGGCTACTAATAGTATCTCATGGGATGCGTGTTCTCAAAACACACAAAAAGTTAGCCTTTCACTAGTGAGTTTGCCAACATGTTATCTATATGCGTGTTCTCAACAGAAATGAGGGTGCTACAACTTTCTCTCTAACAAGTAAGAACTATATATTAATAAAATTAGAGCTAACAATGCTCCTCAAGTTCCAAGAGAAAAGATAGAGTTGTGAAATCATAACCATAAAGTTTCAGCAATCTTAAAATAGAGTGAACTACTTTGAATACTGAAATAAGGTTCCACAATCAAATTTCATAACTAGTATCCTCATAACACGCCACAAAAATTCTACCTCAATGGGTGAGGTAGCTGTAAATATCTAATTGATACTAAATCCTAGAATAGCTCAGCTGTAAGTGTCCAATTGGCACAAAATCACATAACAGCTCCTCCTATCATCATCATAATATGTATATGGATGGACTTTTATCATCCATGCAGCCCACAATCTCGGCGTCACAAAATCCAATTATGTCATAAGTGTTGTTCTGCTGATGAATCAATCACACGAAAAAAAAGATCCTAAGTACCCAAAAAGATCACTCAAGTACCTAATAAACATGCCCAAGATAAATACAATGTCATGGCATGTGCGTACTCGAGTATATATACATCAGGCTGCTAACAGTAGACACAAAGGGACTAATTTTACATGATCTCTCTCAAAACAACTAATGGACTTTCGGCCTTTTCATAATTTGTCACATTTTAGAATTAGTGCTTTCGAGCAAGAATAACAATATCCAGAACTAGATCTCTATTAAGATCTTGATCAATGTAAATTCTTTGAGACAAACCAAAATATCATTAGAACTATATGAAGAACCTATTACCTTGAACATACGAGGCTTTTCTGATATTCTTCATGTTTATATGGCTAATTAACAATTATTTGTCTCACATATCACATCAAAATCTTTAACTACAAGCACAATATCTATAACATATAAAATCATGAATATGTAGTTACTCCCACTGACCCTCACATGTACACATTGATCAACAATGTTTTCCAAAATACACTGATAGTGACAATCTCATCAAATTCGCAATACCACTATATTGATGCCTGTTTCAATCCATAACCAAATCTATAAATCTAATAAATTAGATGCTCATTATCAATAATTTAAAAACCAATCAGTGCAGCCATGCGAAAGCTTAAATTTCATTCAAAAGTAGTTCTCACGTCCACTTAATGAAGTTCCAAGTCAGCACAATAATAGTATCTTTCGTGGAAACTAATAAAAAGATATCTCTATAACTAATTCTTATCATTTTCTAAAATATGGTCTCATCCACAATAAGAATTAAGGACTGCCAATGGCTCACTGGTAGGTAATCATATTGGAGGTATAGTCAATGTTAAACTCGTATTCCTGCCAATAAACTATAAAGTCTGAAAACATTACAGGCATATCAAATCACTATGATCTCCTCAAAAGATACATATATCTTCATTAACATATGGAGTCATTAAGTATCACTAAATCAAAGGATATAACACGAGTGACTATATATTTTTGATCAATCATAGGGCCAAATATCACAGCGAAAATAACAAAAATAGAGATAATAACACAAGATATTCCTCATCGAATAAAATCTCCTATAGCCCATGGCTTGTGCCAGAAATATCAATAAAATTGACAACTTCATCTGACTCAATCATTATGGTGGTATGAGATGGATAATCAAACCTAGAATCCTCTAATCATGTATGAATCACTATAAATCAATGCTCAAAAGATATCATACAATATCAAGAAATGTATGATTTATACCCATTTGCAACACTGTAGTATCCAGGAGATCCAATTATTATCCATAATACTAATAAATATCACATTCTTGGAAATATTTTGCAAAAGGTGTAGGATTATATTCCGTCTTATTGAATCTCTCATGATAACCACCATAGTCAGACTTGATCACTTTAATCTATTTTCCATGAGTCAGACCTTTAGAGTAATAAGCTCAATATGACCATAATAGGAGTAGTTATCCATAAAGACCCATAGTCATCTATAATATCTTATAACCTGAGGAAACAATAGTCCAAAAAAATTTCGGTATAGATTAATTCCAGGGAAATTGCACAAGTGTCAATCTTATTCTTATAACCATGACAGTTTACTAATCATTGAAGTAATAAACATGTGCACAACAATCTTGGATGAGAAACTTATAATACACCACATGAATCTTACTATTGATCTTCCCATTTGAAATTCTAGAATCGTAATCTAATTCGTATACCACAATATGTAAGATTTTCGTCTCTCAGACATTTAGGATCATTTTTGGTATAATTAACTTTTTAATTCCAAAAGAAAAGTATATCACAATCACCCAAAATTAGATATCAAAAGCAAGATACTCTATGTCAGAAAGAATGTAGACAAGTGCATATAACCCCAAAAGAATATCATAAGCCTAGTCATAATTTGACTATATCCAAAGTATCAACTTTAAGATGATATTGTCCATTAAGTGCACATGTTATTTCAAGACCAACTGGAACTTAATCTCCATCAATGACATTCTATCCTTTATATTATTCTCTTCTCCAAAAAGCATTGTTGTCAACTCATCTAAGTCGATTACTTCTTATAACAATCAAGTCTTATCTCTAATTAATTTCTCCTTCTGAACATCATGACTTGATGTAATCGAAATAAACTAGAGATAGAAGAGTTCTCTCAATAATCCATATCAATTCCTATGAGCCTTAATAACTAGAAAACACCTTACCAATGTGATCTTTAATTCCACTAATACCATCACAAAATATGGAATTCAAAATACTTAAAAGTCTATACTCATCATTGTAGGGAAATACATCCAAATTTCTTACCAATAACTTCAAGAAAAAACGTCAGCGATTTTATCATCAAAAGCCGTCACAAATCAATTATTACATAAATACTTCGTTAACCTTAAAGAACACCACCTTAAATACTTCCACTCATCTTGGAGTTCCATGGCATCAACAGATTATAAATAGTAGATTTAGGAGTCGTACAAACTAACAAGGCCTAGTCCATTTAATTTATCGTACTCGATGCGAGATCTATGTCATCAAATATAATAGTTTTATTCAGCGTCAAAATGGCAGAGATACAAAGATTACTTAAAGCTAGAGAAAATAACCAAGGGCAATATTACTAATATGCATGTAAAAACCAAGATCATACTATATGCTCTTCCTCTCAGCTTTCTCAATGATCCAATCAATAACATGATTATTGTGTGTTAGAGTCCCTTAAGCAAACAAGAACTGAGGAAAAAATGCTCTGCTAGGGTTTCCTATGTTTTCACGGATTTTTCAATTTTGGTCGATTTCTTGACTGTTTCTTGCCACTTCTTGATTGTTCTTTGTCGCTTCTTGATTGTCATTGGCAGTTCCTGGCCATCTTTGGCCGTTCTTGGCCTTTCTTTTTCGCGGGTTGGGTCTTTTGAATCATTGTGGTGAATATGGCTTCACCACTAGACCGCTACACTACTGCTTTTCTTCTTTCGGCCTATGGATTTAATGATTATCGCTTGAAATCTAATCAGAAATCAGGAAATCATGCGCTGTCTAGCACTAATTTCAAGAATGACTCGGTTGATTCAGTTGCTGGTGGTTCTTTTCTGGTTGATCCTGTCCAAGACCATGTTTCTTCTCCTCCATATAATCTTGCTGTTCACGACTTGGCTAGGCCAGTTCAGGACTCGACTAGGGTTGCCTTTGAAAGCCCTAGATTAGGTTCGGCAACAGTGCCAGGAGTTGGTCCTTCTGCTTCGGTTGATGCCAATGTGGGGTTTCTTATTCTTGATTCTGGGTTGCCTTCGGCAAGTGTAGGTGCTCATAGGTTGGTTAGCGATGGTGCTCATAGGTTTGTCCACAAAAGGAATCCAGGTGTTTCTAGTGCTTCGGGTTGTAAAATGGTTCAAGAACAGGTTGCGGGTCTTGGGGATATTTCAAGTCCTCATGTCTCTTTCAAGGTGATTGATTCGAATCTTGTTCCCAAAAATAAGGGTGTTGTTTCGGATTCCTATCCGACTTCTCAAAGGAATGGTGGTGTTCCCTCGTTTGCTCAGATTTTGAATTCGCAAGGTTTGAATAGTGCAAGCAAGATGGTTGATTCCCATGCATCTCTAATCGCACCTGAAACGTCTAAGCCAACTATAAAGGGGAACTATGTTTGTGTCAAGGTAAATGAGTATGCGTTGAAGAATCGATTGGATCTTTGTCAATACTCCTTAATTGGACGTATCTTTCTTTCCAAAGGTGATTCACCTTGGAAGCTTGCTGATTTAAAATTAAAGCTTCAATCCATCTGGAAACTCTCTTCTGCTTGGCGTTTGATTTCCTTGAGAAAGGGTTTCTTTCATATTCTTCTCTCTTCTGAGGAAGAAAAAAATCGTGTCTGGACTATGGGCTCTATGAATTTGAAACCGGGCATTTTGAAACTATAGCCATGGTACCCGAATTTTAACCCAAACACTCAAAGTTTCACACATTCTCAAATTTGGGTCAGGTTTCATGAGCTCCCGTGGGTCTGTTGGGATCGCCAAATTCTTTCAGATTTGGCTCGTGGTGTGGGTGTCCCGATTCATTTTGATGAAATAACTTTAAAAGGGGAATTTGGCCACTACTCCCGCATTCTAATTGATATAGATCTCTCGCAACCCTTGTCTGATTCACTTATAGTTGATGTTGGTTCAGATTGCTTGTTTGTCCCTCAAGAGTATGAGCGTCTCCCGGATTTTTGTACTTCTTGCAAGTCCATAGGTCATTTGGCTTCTGCCTGTAGGCGTGGTCATTCTCGGGCTGTTTCTAAAGAATCTGAACCCAAAGTGGAAAGAGGTCGCTCTAGATCTCGTCGCAGAGTTTATCGTCCAGTTACTAAATCCCCAAAAGGTACAGACGTTCCCGTTAAGAATGCTTTTTCCGTTCTAAAAAAGGGTTTAGTTACCAAGCACATTGACGAAGGACCCTCTCGAGGTAAAACAAAGCTTTGGGCTGATTAAGTTGCTACTATTGATCCGGTTCAGGCTTCAGAACCTGCTGTTAATCCGACTCTTGCATTTCAGCTTCCTTCAGAGGCAGCCACTACTGATGTCTTAACCATTGACGAGCAAGCATTGAATTGTCATGCTAATTTGTCCCCTGTAAATCTTGCTCCTGCCGTTAATCAAGTTGGCTCTTCTTCTATTGAGGAACCAAAAAGTGATAGCTTGAACACCAGTGATCTCTCGCCTACTAAAGTCTTTGCTTCCCGTGACGAGGGCTGGCAAGAAGTCCAGTCTCACAAGAAAAAGAAAGCTCCTCTGGCTCAGTTTTCACGGCCTGTCACAAGGTCTACCAAGTCTACATCCCAATGAAGATTCTTTATTGGAATTGCCGTGGTGTCTCTAATGTTGGCACCCGAAGATTTCTAAAGGATTTATGTCTGTGACATCGGCCTGATATTCTTTGTTTAGCAGAACCAATGTGCTCTTTTAGTTCTATTTCTGATCGTTTCTAGAGAGCTATTGGTTTTAATTTGGTCATTCAGAATGACAAGCCGATTCCATCTCTTTGGATTTTGTGTTCTTTGACTATTTCTGGTTTCCAAGTTATTTCTTCGTATTCACAACATGTCTCTTCATCTTTTGTTTTCAATGATACATTGTTTTATGTCCCCTTTGTTTATGCAAGCTGTAACTATATTGTTCGTCATGAATTATGGGATTCTTTGTCTGCCTTGCATATTGTTGGTCCTTGGCTGGTTTTGGGTGACTTTAATTCGGTCATGGGTGCTCATGAGACGTCAAGTATTCTTAAACGCCGCTCTTGTGAAGACTTTCGGGCTGGTGTTACTCTCTATGACCTGGTTGATCTGGATTCTCATGGGCCTTTCTTTACTTGGCGTGGTTTTCGTGGGGGTCGACTTGTTATGTCTCGGTTAGATAGAACTTTTTGTAATGATGATTTCTTAAATCTCTGGCATCAGGTTTCTAGTATTTGCCTGCCTCGATCCCATTCAGATCATCATCCGCTGTTATTGACTTCACTGAAGGATACCCTTACTAGTCCTTCTCCCTTTCGATTCCAAGGCATGTGGCTTTCTCATCCTACTTTTATGGATTTGGTCCGTAATGTTTGGGCTCTTCCGTCTTTTAGTTCGCCGTTTACTATTCTTATTAATAAACTAAAGGTTTTGAAACGGGAGCTGAAAGTTTGGAATTGGAGTTTTTTTGGGGATTTGAAGCTCAACATTACAAGAGCCACGCAGAATGTCTCAGTTATTCAAGAGCAGCTGGGCAGGGAGGGGTTTTCCGACTCTCTTTTAAAGCAGGAAGCTGAAGCACTTTCTACTTTGGATAACTTTTTGTCTCAAGAGGAAACTTACCTTCGTGAACAGAGTAGGGTTAAATGGTTGAAGGAGGGAGATCGTAATTCTTCCTTCTTCCATAATGTGGTAAAACGGCGTCGGGCCAAAAAGAATTTGTGTCATATGAAGATCGCTGATGAGTTGGTGGAGAACGTTGATTTGATTTCTGCACACATTCAGAATTATTATGAAGATTTATTCAAAGAATCTCATTTTTCTATTCCAGATTTTTCCTCAGTTAACGATCTTATCCCAAACCTGGTCTCTATTTCAGATAATATGAAGCTTTGTTGAGTGCCTAATGAAGAGGAAATTTGGTTAATAATCTTTGATATGGATGCTGTAAGTGCTCCTGATCCTGATGGTTTCTCTGGTACTTTTTTTCGTCATTGTTGGGATATTGTGAGTAAGGATGTGGTGTCTGTTGTCCAACACTTTTTTGTTACTAGAATTCTAATTTTCTTGTGTTAATTCCTAAGGTGGAGCATGCCCTTACGATTGATCAATATCGTCCTATTGTCCTCGGGAATTTTTTATATAAACTGATTACTAGAATTATTGCGGATCGTTTGGGTCATGTTTGTTCTCGGATCATTTCTCCCAATCAATTCGGTTTTGTTCGTGGAAGAAATATCAGGGATTGTATTGTTGGAGTTTCAGAGTGCTTTAATTGTTTGGACAAGAAGAGCTTTGGGGGTAATGTTGCTTTGAAGTTGGATATAAGGAAAGCTTTTGATACTTTGCGCTGGGATTTTGTTAAGGCGGTGCNNNTTTATTCGAGCGGTCCTCTCTTCTTTTGGGTTCAATGATACTTTTGTTTCTTGGGTGAATACTATTTTTCACTCGGCTCGTATTTCGATTTTGATTAATGGTTCTCCGCATGGTTATTTTTCTTGCTCAAGAGGTGTTCGACAGGGGGATCCCCTTTCGCCTCTTTTATTTGCGCTGGCAGAAGATTATCTCAGTCGGTCCATTATTTCCATGGTTGAGAATGGCAGTCTTATTTCGATGACCTCATCGAGAAATGAAAAAGCTCCAGTGCACTTTTTATTTGCGGATGATGTTTTGTTGTTTGCTCGTGCAACCAAGGCAAATATTAAAGCAATATTTAACGCTCTCCATAAGTATGAAGGCTTATCTAGGCAACAAGTTAATTTTAGTAAGTCTTCCATCTATTTTGGCAGTGCTGTTTCTCCTGCTAGGGTTTCTGATTTTTTAGCTCAAACGGGTATGAAAAAAGGCGGCTCGTCACTCATGTACCTTGGCGTTCCTCTCTTTGTTGGGACTCCAAAACGTTCTAGTTTTCAACCGATATTGGACAAGATCCATGCTAATCTTGATTACTGGAAAGGCTTAAATCTTTCTATGGCTGGGAGGGTTAGTCTCATCAACTCGGTTGTCATGGGTCAGTTATCTTATTCTTTTCAAGTCTATCGTTGGCCAGTGTCTCTTTTAAAGGATTTGACTTCTTCGATCAGGAATTTCTTATGGTCTGGTTCTTCAAAGACAGTGAAGCCAGTTGTAGTTTCATGGCGGATGTGTTGTAAGCCTAAAGAAGACAGAGGTCTTAGTCTTCGGGATCCAATCACCCTTAATTCGGCCTTTCTAAAGAAACTCTCTTGGAGTCTGATGACGGATGATTCTTTTGTTTTTAAATTCCTTAGAGGTCATTTTTTCTCTAACGGCTTCACTCAAAGAAGATTTTGGAAATCATCAATATGGTGTGGTTTGAGAGCGCATATTCGGCCTATAATTGAAGAATCTATATGGTTGGTTGGGAAGAATTCAAAGGTTTCTTTTTGGAATGACAATTGGCTTGGTATCCCTTTAATTGAGCAAATTAGTTATGTGGATTCTATGGAACCTAGTCTTGGCACCGTTATGTGGATTCTAATGAAATTTGCACGAATGTAATTGGTGATTCTCCTGATTCTTTGACTTGGCGATATTCTTTCTCTGGAGTAGTTACGTGTGCTGACTCTTATAAGTCTCTGGCTGGTCCAATTTCAAAGGAAAGATGGGGAAGCAAGTTCTGGGCTAGTTTCATTCCTCCCTCGCATTCAATGATTTTTTGGCGATTGCTACAGAACAAGTTACCAACAGAACTTAATTTGACTAGAAGAGGATTCTCTATGGCTTCTTGCTGTCGTTTTTGCTACCGTTTCGATGAAGATGCTGATCACCTTTTTGTTACTCGTAAGTTTGCAAGTAGTCTTTGGGGTGCTGTTTCTTCAGCATTTCGTAGGAAAATCCGTTTGGATGGTTCAATAATTGATCTTTGGATGGATGCTATGGAAGCCAACTTCAGTTCTCAGATTTCACAACTCTGGAGGGCATCAATTGTGACTGTCGTTTGGGTTATTTGGTCTTCTCGTAATAGATTGTTGTTTGATAATGAGTTCACCTCTATGCATTCTGCCATTTCTTTTATTTGGCGTGCGGTTGCTGAGTCTAATTTGATGATTAAAGGTTCCATGAGAAATTCATTGGAGGATCTTGTATTCTGAAGTGTCTCCATGTTCATCTTAAACCACCGAAAGCACCGAAAATTGTTGAAGTTTATTGGAGAGTCCCTCCAGCTGGCTGGTTGAAAGTTAATACAGATGGTGCAGCCTTCGGTAGTTCTAGTTTAGCAGGTTGTGGTGGTGTTTTTCGAAATTCTAGAGGGTTTTTTAAAGGCGCCTTTGCTGTCCCAATTGGTAAAGCGTATGCATTTGAAGCAGAGTTGGCAGCTGCGATTCATGCTATTTCCTATGCTTGGGAATTTGGTTGGAAAAGCTTATGGTTGGAAAGTGATTCAGCTTATTTAGTTGCTTTGTTCAAAACTGCCTCGGATTTAGTTCCTTGGCGTTGGAAACCTGTATGGAGGTGTTGCCTAGGATTGATCTCAAAGATGAATTTCCACGTTTCTCATATCTATAGAGAGGGGAACTCAGTTGCTGATTCTATTGCTTCGAGGGCCACCAGTATCCAAGCTCCGACGTGGTGGCATACTGCTCCTTCCTTTTTGCAAAAGTTTGTTAATAGGGATCTTGCTGAATTCAGTTCTTTTTGTTTTTTTTAGTGATTCTTTTTGTAATGCAATGTCCTCTTTTTTCCTTTCTGTGGTTTTTCCCTTTGGGTTTTACATAGAAAGATTTTTCATGAGGCATTGTAAGGAGATTAAGACAATAATTTTGTCTCGGCGAAATTATATGGCTCCTCGACTTCGGTTTTTTTTCTTTTTGTGGTTTGGATTTTTTCCTCCGTAGCTTTATTGTACTTTGATTTTTATTAATTTTAATAATATATACCAGAGGTCTTCCTCTTGGTATCATTTAGCAAAAAAAAAAGTATTTTTATGTGTAATAGATTAAGTTTTCTATGTTTGTAATATGATTTCTTAAATTTGGATTGTATATTTTATGGATCCTATTATTTATTTTACTCATTTGGTGGCTGGTTATGATGACATATAAGTGTAAATGTGGTTTTAAACTTGTTTAAACCGAAAAAGATTTTAAGTACACTTAGATTGTTCTAAGTGATCCTTTTGATGTGTATATGTGGGAATTGGATTGCTAATTGTTATTGCTGGTTTAAAACCATGATTTTAATCATGTGGGAATATCCTAAAAATAGGGGAGGTGCTGTCCAAATATTTTTAAAATGAAATGGCACTATTTAGGAGCAAATGGACTAGTTTTACAAAATTATGTGCCATTTTGGATCATTTTGTGTTAACGAACTAGCATTCAAATTTTAATNTTCACGTTTCTCATATCTATCGAGAGGGGAACTCAGTTGCTGATTCTATTGCTTCGAGGGCCACCAGTATCCAAGCTCCGACGTGGTGGCATACCGCTCCTTCCTTTTTGCAAAAGTTTGTTAATAGGGATCTTGCAGGATTCAGTTCTTTTCGTTTTTGTTAGGGCCCTTTTTGTAATGCAATGCGCTCTTTTTTCCTTTCTGTGGTTGTTTTACACAGAAAGGTTTTTAATGAGGCATTGTAAGGAGGTTAAGACAATAATTTTATCTTGGCAAAGTTATCTGGCTCCACCTTGGGCTTCTGTTGGTTTTCTTTTATGGTTCAGATTTTTTCCTCAGTAGCTTTTTTGTACCTTGTTTTTTATTAATTTTAATAATATCTACCAGAGGTCTTCCTCTTGGTACCATTTAGCAAAAAAAAGCAAACAAGAACTCATTCGCAGGTAAGTATAATACAGCAAAAGCCACAACTAAATATATCAATCCGCTATCGACAGGATAGAAAAGATTGTGTAGTTCATGACATTCAATGTATTTCCTTCACCAATCTAAGCATCCTACCAAACAATAAAATTATCGACGGAATAATTTAATTGTTCGTATGGACCTTAGTATTAATTGTGATTAATCAAGGGAGAGAATAAACAACAATAATCACAATTTTCCATCAATAATCTGACATGCTCAACTTATGACAGGCAAGTGTAGAAACATTCAGAATTAGTCAAAATCTCACAAAATTCAAATAAAGCCAATCATGCATTTATATTATCAAGTAATAATAATTATGAAAATGTACAAAAATAAGTAATAATTCATAAATTATCCATATAATATGCCAAAATTTATTTGTCATTTACAATGAATTTTCTAAGAATAAAATGCGGCATATGACAACGAAATATGGAATAAAAAAAATATGCTTAAAATTAGCCAAAAGTGAGAATATAATGATTGATGCAACTATGCTCGACAATTTGACAAGTTTAGACTCACAATAGGCGAGTACATAAACTTTTACAATTGTTATAATCTCACAATTAATTATGCCACATAATATGAAAATTTTCAAAATGAAATTCAATGCACAAAATCATCCAAAAAATATGCATATAATCAAAAGTGACATAATTATCAAAAATATGTACATAACCTTGTGTAATGTTAAATTAAATATATAGACATATAACTAGACATGGCATAAGATGGCCTAAATATGCATATAATAATGCCCAGGGATTAATTGAATTAATTTAATTCAAAAAATATGAGATTTATTTTTTAAAACAATATGCAAAATACGTGTAATAATTTAATAAAATATTTTATAATGGCCAAGATTAACAAATCATCACACAAATAATTAGGAAATAAAAAATAGAGAAAAATGTCAAAAGTGGCGGACATAAAAGACCCCACACATGCCCTAAAATAGATAAGTTTGTTGTGTTTTTTTTTTTTCTTTTCGAAAATCTGGGCTAAAAAAACGTCTCGTTTCTACGAAAGGCAGCTGAGCGTAACTGTAAACGACATGTCGTTTTCTGTGTGAATCAAACGATATGTTGTTTCCGTACAACGACAGCAACTAAGCAAGACTGTAACTGACATATCATTTTTCTTATGAATCAAACGACATGGCGCTTTGTTACAACGGCTGCAGCTCACCCTTTAAGAAAACGACATATATTTTTTGCCTGACAGAGGCCAAACGATAAGTCAGGCCAAACAACATATCATACGGAGTTGTCCTTGACCTCTAGCCGGGTCCATCCGACCCGGTTCGGACCCGAGTCACCCGATCCGGCTATATCTTGGCCTTTGGTGCTCCATTTTCGACCATTTTTGTGGGGTTTTATTCCAAATTTCATTGGTTTTGTAACATTTATTTGGCGAAAAAATGCTCCAAAAAAGTTCAGAAAAATCGACAAAAATTCGGCCATATTCAAGGTTTCAAAACTTCAAAAAATTCAATAAATCTGACCAAAATAAATATAAACTCCAGAAATTTGATGCTCACAACACATATTTGTCATCAATAATTAAAATGACGATTGTTTGTATCCAAAATAATTTCCAGAATAAAATCGGTATATATACACGAAAAAGACAGAAAAATTCCGAAAAAATTAAAAAAAAAAAACAACCAACAGAATAGCTTTAAGTTAAATAGTTTTGCTCTGATACCAATTGTTGATTTAATATCCATAAAACAACTAACAAAAATCTATTTAAGCTTAAAGCATATTGACAAAGGATTGAATATTACCTCCGATGGTGGGCTGGGGTCTTGACCGGCTACTATCCTCTCCGGTACTCCTGCAAGCTGCGAAAATGGTGAAGAAAATAAAGAGGAGCTATGGTGTTCAATACCTTTTTGCTCTCTTGGTGCTCTGGCAAAAACTCCAACAATGAGCTATTACCAAAAACTGATCAACGACCAGTTTTCATATAAGGGACAATGGGCCAATGGGCCTTGTCATGTGTATGTATGGCAGATTACACCCTTAGCCTAATGGGCTGGCCAAGGTATCCAAAAGAGTGCAAAACCATGGGCTTCATTCATATTAAGATGTGTGGTCCATCCCATTATGGCCCATTTAGTAATACTATGCAAAGTCAATTATACATACAAATATAGTTGTCCTTAACATGATTTAATTAAGGCATAGTGAATTACTCGTGAATATACTAGTTTATATAAAATATTCCAACAAGCTAGTGATAGTAGCAGTGAGAAAAACACAGGAAAGCTTCAATATTTAGATATGAATGAGAAGGGATTAGATGACAAAAAAGATGATAGAGCCATGTCAAATGTGGTTCCACCACCACCACTTAAACAACATCAGCGAAATTCACCACAGCCACCACAGCTGCCACTGCCACCTCCACTACCATTGCGACCCAAGACTTTCTAAAGGCAGCACCAGCCATGGTAGCACCACTGCCTCCTCTGCCATCTACACCCAAAAGATCAAGAATAGCAGTGACAACAACAACTCCGCCACCACCACCACCCCCCTTTAATACCTTGAAAAGGATCAGTGCCATCGCTACCACTGCCACAGCCATAAATACGGCTTAGACATGGAGGTTCTTGCCCACTACCACTACCACCTTTGATGCCTTCAAGAGGATCAGTGCCATTTTCTCAACCACCACCTATGACACTCGGAAATGCAGGTGGTCCACCTCCACCTCCTCCAGTTGGTGCAACAAAATCCTTGCGCCCCAAGAAAGTGTATACTAAATTGGAGAGATCAACCTAAATCGTTAATCTTTATCGAACTCTCAAGGGAAAGATGGAAGGAACCAGTAATCCAGATGGTAAATCGTCTAATAGGAAAAAGAGCAGTATAGGAGGTGGTGCTATTGGTGTAAAGCAAGGAATGGCTGATGCTTTAGCAGAGATGACAAAAAGGTAAGGTTAGTATATGTGGAGGAATACTCTCCAGTGGTCACGATCCAAGAATTTCTATCATGTAAATTATGCAACTCTTTCTTTGATGTTATGTGCCAGATCAGCATACTTTCAACAAATTGAAGAAGATGTTCAAAAGTATGCAAAACCCATCGTGGAGATGAAATCAGCCATTAATACCTTCCAAACAAAGGACATGAATGAGCTATTTGATACGAACCACGCCAACAACGTGAAGAAACCCGATACCAAATCTGGAAACACAACCCCAAGATCTTTTAAGTTTGATGGAAACTGCGACCCGTTGCTTAGGAAAGTAAGAACCTTGGTATAGTGAAGACGCCACAAACGGGGATGGATAATCTATTTGATAAGTCAGTTTGAACGCCACAAGGAATCCCTTGATAAGTTCAAAAAAGTTTCTTCAAGAACTCAAGAAGAAAGAAAAAAATTCTCATGATTTTTTATTAACTTCGAAAAACTGAAAACATAATGTTGTAGGCAGCACATATATAGCTGAATTACACTTGCTAGGGTTTTTAATTATAAAATTACTAATCTACCCTTAATGAAGGAAAAGACACGCCTAAAATAACCCTAGAAATACTCAGAAATTAAAATGTCAAAACTAAAAATAGAATTTAAAGAAAATATGCCTATATCAGCTTATAAATCCCCTTGCACGTGTATGATAGATTAGACATGCAAGTTGGCCGTACAATAGCTCAATAGATGTGTATGGCTGATTGGTTCTCTCCTGGATTGACTTAGATGAGCAAAACCAGCCTTTGTTCACTCTCAGTAGTGAACACACTTTCTTCTTGTTGTAGAACTCTTTGGACTTAGCTATTTAGCTCTTCTTTGAATCTTTTAGCTCGAGCTCTCGTCACCGGACCAACTGGAACTTGTACTAGACCACGAATCTTGACAGTCTTGATGTCCTTATCATTGCCTTGATGTCCTCTTGAAAAGGATTTGCCCTTAAATCATCAACACTTGCAATAAAAGGACTCAAGTCAGTAACATTAAAAGTAGCACTAACATTGTACTCACTTGGTAAATCAAGTCTATAGGCATTGTCATTGATCCGTTCGAGTACTTGAAATGGACCATCTCCTCGGGGCAGCAACTTAGAATGTCTTTGTGCCGGGAATCTTTCTTTCCTCATGTGTAACCATACCCAATCTCCAGGCTCAAAAATCAGCTTGTGGCGTCCTTTGTTTGCTTGCTGCATATATTGCTCATTTCTCCCCTCTATGTTGAGTCGTGCCCTCTCATGGAGTTGCTTCACAAATTCTGTCTTCTTCTTACCATCTAAGTTCACATGCTCAGAAACAAGTAAAGGTGATAAATCCAAAGGAGTTAAAGGATTAAAACCATAAACAATTTCAAATGAAGAGAACTTAGTAGTAGAATGAACACAACGATTATAAGCAAACTCAACATGTGGTAAACAATCCTTCCAAGTCTTAATATTCTTACTAATGACATGTGGTAAACAATTCTTCAACAGTGATTCATGCAAAACATGATTCATCCGTGACGAATCTGTTTGATTTGTTCTTGACTTAATTCTTGATTGGCAATTTTCCTAAATCACTGTTGAAGTTCCACAAAGATGTGGAATCAGTTCTTGAATATTTAACTAATGAGACACAGATGAGCTAGCTAGGTGGATACAAATACACTTAAATTATGTCCTTAATTTTGTCTTAAATTATGTTCATCCTAATACAAATTTAAGATCATGACAAGGAAATCTTCCAACTTTCAAGTCTTGTCGAGGTTCAAAGGCTTCGCTACAAAGAAGTTGGAGGCCTTAAAAACAGCAGCTGCTCTATACAGAAAGTTGGATAGCATAATCAGTGAACTAGAGAATTGGAAGATTGAGGGTCCCATTGGCCAACTCCTTGATAAGCTTGAACGCTACTTCAACAAGGTAAGTCTTGACTCCGGACTCAAAAAATACTTGTTCCATGTGTGCATTTTCCTTTATGCCATTCATTAGTATTATACTAACTGATATGAAGTTATTAACATCCAGATTAAAGCAGAAATGGATGTACTAGAATGCACCAAAAATAAAGACTCTAAACAAGTCCAGAGCCACAATATTCATTTCGATTTCAACATCCTAATATGAATCAAGGAATCAGCTGTGGATGTTTCCTCAAGCTGCATGGAGCTGGCACTTAAGTTACGTTGATAAATAAGTATGTCGTATAGTATTGGCTATATATTTAGTAGTTGTTGTCTGGAGAAGTAATTAGTTAATAGAGAGGTGGATATATTGGAGCAGGAAATGAGGGAAGCAAAGGAAGGAGAGGAGAAAAGTAAAAGGTATAGAGAAGGGCCAAAGAATGGAACAAGTGGTAAAATTCTTTGGAGGGCTTTCCAGTTTGCATTTCGGGTCTATACATTCGCGGGAGGACATCATGACCGTGCTGATAAGCTCACCAGAGAATTAGCTCAAGAAATTGAGCCTGATGATTCACACCACCATTGATCACTACTCTTTCCTCTCTTTATTTTTCCTGGCATTGAAAGAAATAAGACAATTAGTTAGTAGTACTATACTATGCTTTTGTTTTTGCTTTCTTTTTTCGTTTGTTTGAATATTATTACATACATATCTAATCTAATAAATCGACGGAAATGATCTGAAAACCTATTTTTATATATATTAATTATATGTATATTTATTTATAGCGTTGTTTTTGTTGTTGTTTTCTTGTTTTGGTTCTTTCTCGTTCTTTCTTGGAAATTAAGGAAGCTCATTCACATGGACAAATGCTCAACAATGAGAACATAACACAAATTAACGAAGAGAAAATGATGGATAGGACTAACTTGGGTCAAAATGATTTTTTTTGTGTATTTTTCTGAAAATGACATTTTTAGGAGTGTCAAATATTTCTTGACCATGAATTAAAAGCTTCTTGATTACAAAAAATTAATGTGAAAATTAGGCAAAACACGGTGCTTTAAGCTAAAAATTACAGATATACGGTAGTGCTTGGTTTTTGTGATTGTCGTACGGTTTTATTTAGGAAAATGCCATTTTTCCATTCCTCTTTTTCTCTCGCTTTATCATTTCGATCCGAAGAGTTGGGCTAATGTTGAAGCGAAAGAAGGATGTCGATGGTAAACCCAATGAGCCATGAAAGCTTTGGAATCTTTCAAGCTCATCGACAACATAAACCCAAATTTGTACAGACTCAGTTTTTGATAGCCATGGAGTCACTCTAATTTCCGTGGATCTGGGTTTCGAGTTTCAAAAGCACTGACTCCAAGTAGGAGATTGCAGAGAGTTAGATTTGGGGGGTTCGATTTCTTTTGAGCTATGAATTTGTAATTTGAGTAACAAAGGATTTTTGTCTTTTGATTGATTATCTAGGTTCGGAATCCTCCAAGGTTGTCTTTTGATGTTTATGCTTAATTTTGGGGAAGATTGGAGTTAGTTGCGGATATGTTTTTTCTTTTTTTTTTTCCAGAACACTTTCAACTTAATCAGCTAAGCTAACGACTATGATTCTCAATTATTGAAAGTATATTAATTCTAATATCCAGACTTAAGACTTGTTTTTTCCTTACTAGGAAACATTTGGACTGTGATGCTGAAAAAAGATATGGGGTTCTTTGGAAAAAGTTGCATGCATTATTCCTTTTTAAAAACTTTTCATGTATTGTTGCAGTTCATTATGTTTAGGCTAGTATTTTTTGCTCGAAGCTGAAATTTTGTTATCATAGAATTCAAGTTGACAATATGAAAAAATTTCTCAGAATTGATTTGTTAGCAATTTTACATATTAACATGAATTAGATTCTAGTTTCTCTAGCAATTTTACATATTAACATGAATTAGATTCTAGTTTCTCAAACATACAGCTTCCTTCCTCACCATCTATGGACCAAGACCCATAAACCCATTAAAGATTTTTCGTCATTTCTCCACATTATAGTGTTTCTTGATGCATTAACCATAGTTACAGTGCACTAAGATTAACATATGATCTTTATCTCTTTAGATTCTTATATGTAAATACATATATGTGGACACGTTTATGAGTTTTTTTTTTTGTAATTGGGTTTTTGTCTGGATCAGATTTGTATATGTAGGAATTTGGATTCAGATATCTCTGTATCTTGTCCTTGCAAGAGCTTATATATATTAATAATTATATCCAATATAGAACTTATGTTATGAATCTCCATTGCTATACTAGTTAATTGTAATCATAAACTAGCTAGTAATTAGAAACTAGAGATCAACTAGCTAGTAATTAGAAACTAGAGATCAATTTGGCAGTTACAAGACTTGTAATCCAAATTAAAGAAGCTAAAAAGTGGTAACTATTCTAATTGGTAACCAAAAACTAGGAACTAATAACAATCAATTTTCCACTGGTAGCTAGAAACTAGTGAACAATTTATAGTAACCAGAAACTAGTAACCAATTTCTACTTACTAGTCCCTTATACTAGTATTATTAGTAACGAATAACTAGGTATCAATAAGGAAACCAGTAACTAGTAACCTTTGAGGGACTCGAAAAAAGTAACTAAATTGGTAGCTTCTAATCAGAGTAATCAACAACCATATTGAATAATGGTAACCAAATAGATTACTAATGGTAACTAGTTACTAGTCTTAAAACTTGAGTAAGTAACAAATCAACATTCTAAAAACGTAAAAATACTTATTTGTTGAATTCTTATGATGTAATAATACTAATTTGGTAAGTTATTTTTTTATTTATTCCCATGAATATGTATAAAGCGAAGAAAGAAAGCTTTTTTTTGTATTAGCACCAGTTTAGAAACTAGTAACCAGTTTTCAGTCACTAATCTAGTCACTAATGTGGTAACTAGTCAAGAAAAAAAAAAAAAAAAAGAAGAAAGGAAACGAAATTGAAAAAAAGAAAAAAAGAAAAAAGAATTTGTGGATGTGGCTCTTCCGAAAAAAAAAATTGAAAGGAAAAAAGAATTAAATCAATAACTATAAATCAGTAATTATTGCTAAATTAGTTAATTGTAACCAGAAACTCGAAAGTAGAGACCAATTTGGTAGTTATAAGACTTGTAATCAAAAATAGAGAAACTAGCAACCAGTAACCAATCCAATTAGTGACCAAAAACTAGAAACTAGTAACAATCAAGTGGTAACTAGAAATTGGTTACCAATTTCTAGTAACTAATAACTAGTTCTCAGTCACCAATCTTATCATCAATCTGGTCACTAAGGTGGTAACTAGTCACACAAAATATAAAAAAATGAAATAAAATAGAAAAAAAAAAAGGGGGGGGGAGTTTGTGGGTGTGGCTATTCCCAAAAAAAAGAGAAAAAAAATTAAACTAATAACTAGAAACTAGTAACCATTGCCAAATTAGTTAATTGTAACCAGAAACTAGAAAGTAGAAAGTACAGACCAATTTGGTAGTTACAAGACTTATAACGAAAATTAGAAAAACTAGAAACTAGTAACCAATCCAATTAGTGATCAAAAACTAGAAACCAGTAACAATCAAGTGGTAACCAGAAACTGGTAATCAATTTCTAGTAACTAGTAACCAGTTCTCAGTCACCAATCTTATTACCAATTTGGTCACTAAAGTAGTAACCAGTCACAAAAAAAATGAAAAAAAAAAAACAAAATTGAAAAAAAAAAAGAAAAGAAAAGAGTTTGTCGATGTGGCTCTTACGAAAAGAAAAAGAAAAAAGAATTAAATCAATATCTAGAAACCAGTAACCATTGCCAAATTAGTAAATTATAATCAAAAACTAGAATATAGAAACTAGAGACCAATTTGGTAGTTATAAGACTTATTATCCAAATTAGAGAAAGTAGAATCCAATAACCAATCCAATTAATAACAAAAAACTAGAAACTAGTAACAATCAAGTTTATAGTGGTAACTAATTTTCAGTCACCAATCTTATTACTAATCTGGTCACTAATGTGGTAACTAGTCACACTAAAAAAAAAAAGAAACGAAATAGAAAAAAAAAAAAAAAGGGAGTTTGTGGGTATGGCTCTTCCAAAAAGAAAGGAAAAAATAATTAAGTCAATAACTAGAAACTAGTAACTATTGTCAAATTATTTAATTGTAACCAGAAACTGGAAACTAGAAACTAGAAACCAATTTAGCAGTTACAAAACTTGTAATCTAAATTAGAGAAATTAGAAACTAGTAACCAATCCAATTGGTAACTAAAAACTAGAAACTAATAACAATCAAGTTTATACTAGAAATCGATAACTAATTTCTAGTAACTAGTTTCTTATATTAGTATTACTAGTAAGGAAATCAATAACTAGTAACCTTTAAGGGACTCATAAACAGTAACCAAATTGATAACCTGTAATTAGAGTAATGAATGACCGTATTGAATAATGGTAACTAGACCTATTACCAATGGTAACTAACTATTAGTCTAAAAATTTCAAATTAGTAACCAATCATCATTCTGAAAACTAATAACTCGTCACCATTTTAGAGATTTTATCTTTTAAATTCCAACTTTAAAAATGCCTATTTGATGAATTCTTATGATGTAATAATGCTAATTTGGTCAATTATTTTATTATTTATTGCCATGAATATGCATAAAGAGAGGAAAGAAAAGTTTTCTTTTATGTTAGCACCAGTTTGAAAACTAGTAACCAGTTTCCAATCACCAATTTTATTACCAATCTGGTCACTATTGTGGTAATTAGTCACAAAAAAAGGAAACTAAATAGGAAAAAAAAAAGAAAAAAGAAAAGAGTTTGTGGGTGTGGCTCTTCTAGAAAAAAAAAATGAATGGAAAAAAGAATTAAAATATAGTAAAAAGAAAGGGGGAAAAAAGGGAAAAATATAGTAAAGTACTTATATTTTATTGAGATAACTAAAAAATATTTATTCTAGACACTGGGTAACTGGTAAAAAGTCACCAGTCTAGAAACTAATAGCTAGATTGGTTACTAGTAACCAATACTGGTAACTAGTGACTTGTTACCAATTGAATTGGCTACCGGTATGGAAACTAGTAGCGTAAATGGTTACTATAGTTTACCAAGAGCTAGTGTTTTATTTTATTGCATTTTATTTTTAAAAAAGGAAGAAAAAGAAAGGAAAAAAAATTAGAAAAAAAGAAAAAGAAAAACTAAAAGAATGATTTTTAAAAAAAAAAAAAAGACCAAAAAAGGAGAGGGATGGACATGGTTCTATAAAAAAAAAAGGGAAAAAAATAAAAAAAAAATAAAAACAAAAAAGAGGAACTAGTAACTAGCACGAAATTGGTAACTAATTTTTTTAAAAAATAGTAATCTAGTTAAAAATAAATAAATGGAAGAAGTATTAAAAAAGAGGAAAAGAAAAGATAAAAAAGGAAAAAAGAATTAAAAAGATGAAAAAAAATAACGAGTGAGAAGGGGTTTCGTAAGAAACAAAATATAAAAGGAAGAAAAAAAAGAAAACAAAAAAACAAAAAATAAAAACGAAAAAAACAAAATGGATTTGGGAAAGTATTGAGTTTCGAATCCATGAGTTATTAGGAAGAAAAATGAGGTATATGTTGGTGTTGAGTTTTAGTCACAGATAACTTTTATTACGATTTTGCCACTTTTTATGAATTTTAATAAAGTTCGATTTTATTATAAGTTTGTCACGCATTTTGACAGAATATTTTGAAAACTACCACTTGTACACCGTACAAAATTGTTTTCTTTCTTAGTACCGTATTTCTCTAATTGTTTTCAATTTTTAAAGGTAAAACTCATATAAACCAAAAAATTATTATTTAGCATGGACATTTTCACAGTCGAGAAGTTTTTAACCATTTGTGAAGACATCTTTGATACTCTTAATAATGTCATTTCTCAAAAAAATGCACCAAAAAGTCACTTTGGCCCAAGTTAGTCCTACCCATGTCCTTTTCTTATCAAGAAGAGGACCAGCCCAAAGGCCCACAAAAACACAAACAGCCCACAGATATGCATGTATGAGTTGTTTTGGAAAAAAAAAAGCAAATTACTAGACATTTCGCTTATATGTGATTAAAACCGATAGTCTCCCGATACATATTACAAAAAATGCCAAATTTGAAACTGTTTTTAACCAAAATTTAAGCGAGAGGAAACTAAACACCTTGCCCTTTTTTTCAATAAGTGTTAAAAAATATCCCTTTCTGAAAATTTTAACTTTTATATCCTTTTTAAATTTTGATCTCTTAAGTGTACTATGTTTGCCCTTCCGTATGAGGAGCGTCCATATTTCCTTTCGCATAGACATTTGAACCAGTCGTGCTTGTTTTCTGGCAGTTGACATTGCGCACTCATACTAGAGTCAATCATTTTTCCAAGTTCCCAAAGAGGGAGAGGAAGGTTCTTTCATGGTGGGACTAAGGAGGTGGTGTATTCGAGGGCGTAGAAGTTCTTGGGATGGAGAATGGAGGCTCCGGCCTCGAAGATGTCACCAGAGACGTTGACGATGGCCATGCGACCTCCAACGACGCCGTTTCGCTTGAAGATTCGGATGTGGAAATAGGCATAATTGAGATTGTATTTTTCCAGTTGAGTTGTATGTTTCATTTTTGGTGTGATTTTGGATGGTGCATTTATTTGTTCGTTTCGATTATATCTATCGGTAACCATTTTCTCACCTATTCCTACACTGGCAAGATTTTCTTGTATCATTCATCTATTTCAATATAAATATTTTGGGTCTCCGACTGATTTGTGGATGATCCACTTTTAATTTTGACTAAAATTGGGTTGTTGGGCTAGGTTTGTTTTGAGAAGCCAGTAGGGTATGGCTATGCCTAAATGAGTAAATGATTTGATAATGACTTTGGATCTCTTGTTTGTGTGGTTTTCGTTTGAACAAATTTTAAAGGGTGTTGCATATCAATGCTTGTGAAGATGCCTCTAACTTTAAGAACAAACCAGTTATACAAGTCATTTTGTTACTTTTTTTTGTTTCCTTAATACAAATAAGTGACATACTACTTTTATGTCATGGTAAATAGGTAATGTATCACTGCATAATAATAGTACATGAGTTTTTTTTTTTTTTTTCCCAGTACAGTAGTAAATAAGTTAATTACCAAGGGTATAATAATAAATTACTATCATATATATATGGTAAATAAGTAATTTTTAGGTCGTAGTAAATAAGTAATATATTACTTTATAATTGTAGTAAATAAGTAAATACGTAATTTACTGTGGGCATAATGATAATTATGCCATTGTTTATAAGTAGTGAATTTTTTTTGAGGTCATGGTAAATAAATAATATACCAATTTCTAATAGTGGTAAATAAAAAATTAACTTAGAATATAATAGTAAATATATTTTTGTATATGAGTGGTAAATCTTTTTATATTATAGCAAATAAACAATATACTAGCTTATAATATTGGTAAATAAATAATTTACCGAGGGTATAATAATAAATATATCATTGTATGTGACTGGTATATTTTTATACTTGAGTGGTAAATTCTTTTTGAGGTCATGGTAAATAAATAATAGGATTAATAGCACCATTAGTCCCCAACCTATGATCATTTTGGCATATTAGTCCTCAACTTTTTTTTGTGGCATTTAAGTCCTAAACGTTTGTTTTTTTTTTTGGTATTATTGGTCTTTTTAGCATATTCCATCTAAGATTTTGTTAAAATTTATTTGAATGAGAGAAATTTTACGCCATTGATCTCGAATTTTCAATTGTTTAATAATTTGGTCCATAATTTTTTTTTTTTGTATTCATATTTCTGATTAACAATAATGCATTTGCCAATCTTTCAGAAAATTAAAATTCAAAGACGGATATAAAACAAATAGTTCATTTAAAAATCAAATTCAAAAAAGAAAAAAATTATACTAATAAACCTTAGTTTATGTCAAACTATAGTAACTTTATGAATAAAAAATAATTATTTTACTATTTTTAAAACTAAAAAAATTTTGTATACAATCATACACGCTTTGACACTAGTCAAATTTGACTGAAAATTTACTACATCTATTAAATGTTCATGTAATTATGAATGGTTATTCTAAAAAATTAATTAACTATTTGCAGCAAATAAGCCCGAAAAGTTTTATAATTTTCCATTAAATTTTCATTTCTTTATGTAATTGCATCTATCAATCTTTTGAAAAATTAATTTCTTAGAATTTTAATTTCCTGAAAGATTGGTAGATATAATATTGTTAATCGAAAATATGAATATAAAAAAAAAGTTATAGATCAAATTCTTAAACAATTGAAAATTTGAGATCAATAGTGTAAAATTTCTCTCATTCAAATAAATTTTAACAGAATCTTGGATGGAATATGCCAAAAGGACCAATGGTGTCAAAAAAACAAATGTTTAGGAGTTAAATACCACAAAAAAAAAAGTTGAGGACTAATATGCTAAAATGATTATAGGTTGTGGACCAATAGTGCCATTACCCCTAAATAATATACCAATTTACAGTAGTGATAAATAAGTAATTTACTATGAGTATATTAGTCAATTCAAATAATTAGAATTAAAAAAAGGATATATTTGTTAATAAAATTAAAATGGGATATCTAGTAAATCCTACCCTCAAAAGTGGGAAACTTTTGTAAAAATCTCGTTAACCTATAGTTATGAGTCTGGTGTTTGGTATAGATACAATAATGGGTCGCCTGATTCAGCCCGGCCCAACCTATTTTAGGCAGGCCTATTGCAGGCCGCAGGCTGCAGGCCGGCCCACCGAAGAAAAAGAGTGGCACAGCCCATCCCATGGGCTACCCTATATGTGGGCTGGGCTGAGCCGACCCGCGAGCCAGGACGGTCCAACCCGCAGGCCAGGACGGTCCAACCCGCAGGCCAGGATGGGCTGGCCCATGGGCTGGTCCATAACAGCACATCGTGAGCTGGCCCATTCTAGTTTTAAAAAAAAAATATTTTGTTTAATTTTAAAGTTATTTTTTATCAAATCTTGAAATTTGCATACAATTACAAATAAATTTAAGTGTTAATTAATATAAACAATAAAAAAAATATTTACGAATATTAAAAAATTAATATAGATAGAACTAACTAAATATTATTTACTAAATAATTATGTAAATCATTAACAAAAATTTTATTTATGACGCTCTATTAAAAATCTTACAAATCAAATTCAATGGAGCATTACAAAAACTTAATTTAGTAAAGAAAATAATAGTATAAAATATTTAAGATTATATAAAACAAAAAAATAAATAAATAAAAGAACAAAAAATGTAAAAATAAAAGAAGAATGGCCAAAATGGATTGGCCCGCGATGGGCCAGAATGGGTCAGGCCACCTTGGCCCAGGCGGGCCAGCAGCCTACTCTATGAACTTTGGTGGGCTGGGTCGGGCCGGCCCACGAGTCACGATATCATGGTCCAACCCAACTCACAAATAGTAGACGGGATGGGCTAGCTCATCTACAGTACCAGGACGGGCCATCTAGTCCTGACACTATAGCAGGATTGGGCTTGGGCTCGCCTATGAGCTGCAGCCCATAGTTACCCATAGTTGCATCTCTAATGTTTTGTGAATTTGCTTTATGTTAGATTATTTTATTATTTTCTACCTAATTAAAAACTAGCTTTTAAGTAGACTATTTGGTAAAAGATTTCAGAAAACAATAATACAAAATTCAATAACGTCATAGCCATTTTGGAAAAATGAAAAATGTAGCGGCTTCAGCTTCAAGTTTAATCAGTCTAGAAATTCTCTAATTATAAAAATTAATAAATATAACAATTAATACTAAGCTTGGCTCTAAGTAAGCTAAATTCTGGGCTATCTCCGATCCTCCAATTTTTAGTACTGTTTTGGAGAATTTTATAAACTAGGACTGCTAACTCCGTAACTTCTGATTTAACATATATAAGAGCATGCATCTCTAATACAATGTTATATTATTGTGTTAATGTTAGAATTTATCATATAGTACGAAAATCTTCCTCCAATACAATGATATTTATTGTGTCAAATTTAGTATATGTTATAGTTGGTCTTAAAATTATAGCATAACATTATAACTCAAAATATAAAAATTCACATTTTTCAATATTTTATTAGTTATTAATACACTTCTAAATGCTTATCAATGAATAAAATTTTTAATTACTCATCAAATTACAATTTAAAAAAATTAAATTTTCAATATTAAATAATAAAAATTAGAAATAACATTTAATAGCATTATACATTAGAATAAAAATCTAAATTTGGTGTCAAATTTTTTGTTTTACTGTTTTTGTGTCAAATATTACAACATTAGCAATAACATTTATATTAGAGATAGCTAAGCATTTGTACTTTTCTTTTCAGCTTCTTTTCCAATTACTATGGCAATGGTACGTTCCTTCGCATTGGTGATTGGAGCACATAGATTAAGGACCAATTTAGTATTACTATGTTGTGCTGCAGCTATGCTGTAGGCTTGCTGTAATTGTATTGTGAGTAAAAAGCAACTGTGAAAAAAAAAATTTAGTATTTGATAAATTTAATTTACAAAATTATTGTACTGTTCGGTAAACTGTAGAACCAGAATCAGAAAGTAACTATATATTATTATGTTTCTCAAATTCTGCATAAAATAATAGTGACACAGAAATTTTTAAAATCTGCTGAACAAAAGAACCAAGTGACCTGATGTCTCTCCCTCCTTTTTTTCTCTCTAATTACTTTTAAAGCCTAAAAGCTTTTCTCTCTAATTGCTTTTAAAACCTAAAAGCTGAACCTGGAAGCAATTCCATGCCTGATTCTTATTGCCTTTTGTTCCGCTTCTTGTCTTGTATAGGAATCAGTAAGACGTGGCTCACCTTTAACAAGTAATCAATTAAATTACTGATGTTGGAAAGTGTGATTTTTAATTACTAAGTCTGGAATCTCATTCCCATTTCTAGTATCGCTAAAAAGAAACAAAAAAAAAAAAAAATGTATGCATAAAAATAAATTTTTTCAAGGAAAATGTATAAACGTATTGCTGTAATTTAAATCATTACATTCCCTTTCTTATTTTTCACTACATTTAGAAATAGAAATCATATTATTCATTCTTTCATTCCTAAAATACCAAGTAAATAGTCTAATTAAAGGAGTGTTTTAAGCTTAAATATATATGACTCCAATTATATATATATATTTTTTACTCTTTTTATTTTGAAGAAATATATTTTTTTACTCTTACTCATTCATATATCCACGGATAAATAAACATGTACTAATTGATTAAATTACACTTCATTAGAATTATCGGTGGGCAGATCCATCTCAGTATCATTTGAATTCTGGCATCTACTGTACCAGTGCACTCCATTTTTGACGTTTTCACAGGGCAAACAGTTTACGACATTCAAGAACCGTGGCTGTACTTTTGCTCAGAAAAAAAAGAAAAAAAAAATAAAATCAACTTATTCACTGGAAACCCGGATCGTTTCGCTGTAATTGCGGAAATTAATTGAAAGTGGAGTTTTGCTAGCCAAATTGAATATCGTGGTATTTTTTCTTTGATTTATGAGTTAATATTGTTTTAGTTGGAAGAGAGACCAGCAGGGATGGAAAGATATTTCTAAATCAGACAAATCATTATTTCAATGGGGATGGTTACAGTAGGGGCGTCCCTACGTAGAGTCATGCCTTAATTATCGTTGGATGGGAATCTGTAGGGAATAACGGGAATCTGTGGAGAATCTATTTATATACAGATTCCCATCCAACGGTGAATAGACAGGGCCCTACGTAGGGGCGCCCCTACTGTAGACGCGCCCTCCTATTTCAATTAGGCAAAAGAAGATCTTCCCATCTTTTTAATTTTGCGGTCACGCAAGCAACAACCAAAATCTTTTTATTTTTTGAACGCGTCTACAGTAGGGGCGCCCCTACGTAGGACCCTGTCTATTCACCGTTGGATAGGAATCTGTATATAAATAGATTCTCCACAGATTCCCGTTATTCCCCACAGATTCCCATCCAACGATAATTAAGGCATGACCCTACGTAGGGACGCCCTACCGTAGTCATCCCCTTATTTTTTTATTTATTATTTTTTATTATTATTATTTAATGTTTGTATATGTAGGATGAAAGAAAAATGACTAACCAAAGAATTGAACCTTGGGCATCCAATTAAAGGACCGTAAAATATTGTTTTAGGACCACACGTCATTTAACGTTTTTCAAGAATTTAGCACCAATTTTATTGTTATTTTTTATTTTTTTGGAGAATATTTTTTCAAAGTTACATGCCGCATTAGATATTACTTATTACTGTGATATATTAAGAAACGATAAATAGATATATTGAGATGTTGAAATAACTAAATATACGATTGATCACTGGACATAGGACAAAGAAATTAATTAAGGGTTAATTGCACCATTAGTCCCTAACTTATGATCATTTTGGCATATTAGTTCTTAGCTTTTTTTTTGTGGCATTTAAGTCCTAAACGTTTGTTTTTTTGGCACCATTAGTCTTTTTGGCATATTCCATCCAAGATTCTGTTAAAATTTATTCGAATGAAAGAAATTTTACACCATTAATCTTGAATTTTCAATTGTTTAACATTTCGGTCCATAATTTTTTTTTTTTGGTATTTATATTTCTGATTAACAATAATACATTTGTCAATCTTTCAGAAAATTAAAATTCAAAGACGGATATAAAACAAACAGTTCATTTAAAAACTAAATTCAAAAAAAAAAAATTATACTAATAAACATTAATTTATGTCAAATTATAGTAACTTTATGAATAAAAAATAATTATCTTACCATTTTTAAAACTAAAAAATTTTTGTATACAGTCATACATGCTTTTACACTAGTCAAATTTCACTGAAAGTTTACTACATCTATTAAATATTCATGTAATTACGAATGGTTATTCTAAAAAATTAATTAACTATTTGCAGCAAATAAGCCCAAAAAGTTTTATAGTTTTCCATTAAATATTCATTTCTTTATGTAATTACATCTGTCAATCTTTCGAAAAATTAATTTTTTAGAATTTTAATTTTCTGAAAAATTGGCAGATGCAATATTATTAATTGAAAATATGAATACTAAAAATAATTATAGATCAAATTGTTAAACAATTGAAAATTCGAGATCAATGGTGTAAAATTTCTCTCATTCAAATAAATTTTAACGAAATCTTGGATGGAATATGCCAAAAGGACTAATCGTGCCAAAAAAACAAACGTTTAGGACTTAAATGCCACAAAAAAAAAGATTGAGAACCAATATGCCAAAATAATTATATGTTGAGGACCAATGGTGCCATTAATCCATTAATTAACAAATAAGCGATGCTAGCTTTCAACATTTCACGCGTTTTCTAAAAAAACGTAAAAGAAAAAAAAAAAACACGTGTTAATCAAGTTCGTACAGTAACAAATTAATTACATTATGATTTTCTTTTCATATAAGCACACGTACGTCGAGGAAGCTGATATGCTAGATCATCAAATATTTCATGACATTAAGCTGTTACGGATTGACTAATGATCAATTTTACCTTCATCTTCATTAGAAGTGTTGTAACTTTTAGTGGCAGTAATTAATTCAAATAATAAATAATAACTGGAGTATTCTGACTAAGATCGCATTAGTTTAACTAATTAAAGACGATAGGCTTTAGAGTTTAGAACCAAACTTTGTCGTTCTAGAAACAGGTGAAATAAAATTTTGGACTAATACTTATTAATAAGCATGCTGACCGTAGAAGAAATTCACATACATGCTTCATGTTGATTTTTCCACGCTGAGATTTGAGATAAACCTTCTGCAAGTAATAATATTATATTGAGATAGAAAGCTGGAGAATCGTCTTTCTTAGGATAAACAGTTTTTATTTTATTTTATTTTATTTTTTTGGCAGGACCGAGATATATATTACTTGTAAGAGACGTTAATCTAGTCTACAAATTGATTCGTTGAATAGATTGAAAAAATTACAAATTTGAAATAATTAATGATTTTGTTTTTTCTGCATGTGACATATTAATTATATTAACTGGGTAATTAATTAATAATCTTAAAGTCAGGATCAAATTTGTACATGAAGGAAGAAAGTATCTCTCACCAAAAAAAAAAAAAGGAAGAAAATATATTACATTTATAGGCCCTAATTAATTTTCAACAATAATATATATTTTTTTTCCTAAAAAGAAGGTGATATCCTCTCTTTACACTATGCGCCTTTAAATCAAGCTTGGGAGGGGAACTTTTTCGAAGATATTCAATTTATATTAGTTGTTTGGCAACCACTTATTATAAACAATATGCTATTAGCTATAATACTTAAATAGCTACGAGCCGGCCCTATTAGTGATGGAGGGTCGTGGAGACGTATTTACAAGTCAATATTACTGTAAGATAATCATATTTTAGATCGACAGTAGAAAATGATGAGCCTTTTTGCATTGAAAGTTTGATGAGAACAGGAATTAGCAGAGTAATTAATATGGTGCGGGACACGAACTTTTTTTTGCACCAATTCAATGATATGACATGGTTATTTTAAATTATAGTCTCTCATTTTGTATTAAGGTGTGATTTAAGATCATATGACTGCATTTAGTGTAAATTGTTTGAGTACTGCTAACATTACTCTAGAAATTAAGATGAATCTGGCGGCTATGATCACGTGGTTTAAATTCCTCAAGGCAAAACGTAGTGAATTAAAAAAGAAGGAAGACATCAAATCATGAATTAATTTAATGATTCATATATACGTAATAACAAGAGTACCTCACCAAAAAAAAGAAGAGAAGGATTAATTATTGACGCGCGTGACAAGTGTTTGTAAATTGTACTGTAGTTTTTGTCTACATGTATCAAATATCATATATAGATGATCATATGTTCACTGAATCTGACCAAGTCAAATTTTAATAGCTAAAAAAAAAAAAAAACTATGGGTTTTATAGT
Organism: Trema orientale; assembly: GCA_002914845.1. Classification (NCBI taxonomy): domain Eukaryota; kingdom Viridiplantae; phylum Streptophyta; class Magnoliopsida; order Rosales; family Cannabaceae; genus Trema; species Trema orientale. Next base: position 251,881 of record JXTC01000330.1, read on the forward strand.
TTTTTTATTTATTTTGGGGAAAGGTTTTAAAAGTTAGATGTAAAAACGATATGCCCCCTATTTAATTCACGTCTTTCAAATTAATATAAAAAAAGGTGGAGGTGCCGACATGTTCCGCAGCATATCCATGTAGTCAATTAATATATATAATATATCTCGATATTGACAAATAGTGGGAAGAATATATCATCAAATTTAGAATTAACAAGTCGGATTAAATTATAATTTTCCTTCTGGCGTCACTGAGATTTTGTTTCTTCTTCTTTTTTATTTTATTTTTATATTTGTTATTGGAAACTCTACAAAATTGATTTGGTATAACTAATCCATTCCCCTGAGTAGCAAAACCAAAAAAGCAAAATGAATTGTTCCGAGCAACCATATACGTTCCCAATAAGAAAATTAATATACTGACTTCAAATCAAAGGAAAATATTTCATACACAATGTAATCGTAATGCGAGGATCAGGGTTTTCGAACAATGAATGTGACTAATTCACTTAATTAAGACTTTGAGGATTCGTATTGACCACAAATACCAACTCCTAGTTTTTCAACTATACTTTATTCTTTAAAAACTACTTTTGACATAGTGCATATAAGGAACGAATATATATTTTGACAGAATACCTAGCATAGAATTGGTACACAATTTTAAATTATTTTAGGAAGAGGATGCGCGGGATGATGAATGAAGTGCTTAACGTTGATTATTAATTTATCATATCGTCAAAATCTACCACGTGAGCATGGTCATTTAATAAGTTTTGTTTAGCAATTTCGAGTGGGAGCAGCTAACGTGTATGACTCACCACAAATAGAGAAAAGTTTAGCGCACTTCTATTATAAAAAAAAAAAAAGCCAACCTCATTTGCTTCTCTTCATCCGCTTCTACGTACTCCGACCGGATCGAATTCATTAAGCCATGGCTTCTCTCTCCACCGCACCACCACTCACCACCGGCACTGCCACCACGGCCTCCTCTTCCTTCTCTCCTTTCTTCAACAAAAACTCCCATATTTCCTCAACCAAAAACCACAAAAATAAGCATTACCTTGTACGTAGATCACTTTCATGCAAAGCCACCAACAACAACAACGACCTCAGCTCTAAAAACGACGTAGGGTCATCATCACAAACCCCACAACCCAAAATCGATAGGAGAAATGTCCTCCTTGGTCTCGGAGGCCTCTACGGCATGGCGGGGCTTCGCGGGGGCGATCCATTCGCCTTCGCAGACCCCATTGCTCCGCCAGACATATCAAAATGTGGGGCTGCCGACTTGCCAGCTGGAGCTGATCCAGTCAATTGCTGCCCCCCATTTTCCTCAAAGATCATAGACTACAAGCCACCTCCCGTGGGGAGAGTGCGTATAAGGCCGGCGGCTCACGCCGTCGATAGCGCTTACTTAGCCAAGTTCAACAAAGCCTTGCAGCTCATGAGGGCTCTCCCGGAGGACGATCCGAGAAGCTTCAAGCAACAAGCGAACATTCACTGCGCCTACTGTGACGGCGCCTACGAGCAAGTCGGATTCCCTAATCTGGACATCCAAGTACATAACTCTTGGCTCTTCTTTCCCTTCCACCGCTGGTACTTGTACTTCTATGAGAGAATCTTAGGAAAGCTTATCGACGACCCGACTTTCGCTATGCCATTCTGGAACTGGGACGCTCCCGCGGGAATGCAACTGCCGGCCATTTACGCCAACCCTAGTTCCGCACTCTACGACCCGTTGCGACACAAAAACCACCAGCCTCCGACTATGATCGACCTTGATTTCAACGGCCAGGACGAGTCAACTTCCGACCAAGCTCAGATCAACGCCAACCTAACCATCATGTACCGCCAAGTGGTGTCCAACGGCCGCAGCCCTAGACTATTCCTCGGCGCGCCTTATCGGGCCGGAGACCCTACCGATCCCGGTGCGGGCTCACTGGAGAACATCCCCCACGGCCCTGTCCACATTTGGACAGGTGACCAAACCCAGCCCAACTGGGAGGACATGGGCAACTTCTACTCGGCTGGTAGAGACCCAATATTCTACGCTCACCACTCCAACGTCGACCGAATGTGGAGTGTATGGAAGAGCTTGGGAGGCAGACGGCAAGATTTCACGGACCGGGATTGGCTCGACTCCGCGTTTCTCTTCTACGACGAGAACGCTCAGCTTGTGCGTGTTAAGGTCCGAGACTGCCTTGACAGCCGAAAGCTTGGCTATGAGTATCAGAACGTTGACATTCCATGGTTGAACACACGACCGACGCCACGTAGATCGCCGCTTAGCCGGGTGAAGAGCGCTTTGGGCCGCATCGGGGTGCCGGTGGCCCATGGGGATGAGCTCCCGAAGGTGACGTTCCCGGTGAAGTTGGACAAGACGGTGAAGGTCTTGGTGGCCAGGCCCAAGAAGAAGAAGAGGAGCAAGAAGGAGAAGGAGGCAGCTGACGAGATATTGGTGATTCAAGGGATTGAGTACAACAGAGATGTGCCAGTCAAGTTCGATGTTTTCATCAATGACGAGGATGACGCGCCGACTGGGCCCGACAAGAGTGAGTTCGCCGGGAGCTACGTCAGCGTGCCACATAAGCACAGGAGCAAGTCAAAGATCAATACTCGATTGAATTTGGGGATCACGGACTTGTTGGAGGATTTGGATGCCGAGGACGATGAGCATGTGGTGGTCACTTTGGTGCCAAAGATTGGGATAGGAGAAGTCACCATTGGTAGCCTCAAAATTGAGTATGATACTTGAAAAATTTTAGTAAAAAGAAAAAATAAATAAAATCCGGATGGATGTCGTTTGATTGGATATGCTTTGAAATTGGCCATGTCTTCTGTGATTGGGCAGATATGCCGTTTATGCCAAGTGTGTAACGTTCCTTCCTTTTTTTTTTTGTTCTGTTTTGTTTGGGGGGGGTTGTATTTGGATGACTTCCTTGAATAATCGCACACACCATGTGCAAATAACTAGAGAGTTGACTCTCGTATGCAAATCTAAGAGTACATGACTGAAGTTTTACTCTTGCAATTACGAGTATGGTGGCTCTGGTTCCACTTTTTTTTTTTTTTTTTTCATATTCATTTCACCCTTTTTTTCTAATGCCCATCTCACAAAATTTTTAAATTTGATATATTCTCTCTTTTTTTTTTTTTCGCTATACATCTTTTAAATTTCATTAGTTTAGAGCCTATTATTTAAGAAAAAGAACTGAAAAGCTTATTTTGATCTTCACCATTTTAACAAGATTGTTAAATATATTGGTGTATCAAAATATAATACAATTTTTCCAACTAATATGACAGACTCAAGTTTCGAACACTCATACTCTTAGTTAGGATAGAGTGCATTTTTTTTTTATATAAGAAAGATGGAGTGCATCTAACCACAGCTAGCGCTAAAAGCACATCATCTTTGACTATAAAATGAAAATCTTAATCTTAAAGTTAGTGTCACAAGTTGATAAATAATCAATGAGTTCTTTCATTGGCGTGTTTGAAAAGATATGAGTTAAAAGAATTCTACTCTCTTTATTGTCGTGCGTTTTCATTTTATAGGAGGGTTTTCTGTAAGAAAAATAAACTAAATGAGAGGTGAGGAGAAAAATAGAGAGGTGGCTTTACAAGTTATAGAATCTATATATACCATTACGAGTATAATTTCTTTCTTTTTTTCTTTACTTTTTGTGCACGTTTGTATATTTGATTACCTTGCTTGTACCGAATTATCACGGAGTTGACTCCAGAAATATTACCGACTATTTATCTAATGCATAACATAATTAAGAAAACTATCGATCGTCAATATTGGCAGCAACAAATGAAACGTTGTCAAATCTGTTTTCAAAGAGAAAAAAAATTAGTCTATAAGCTAATATTTCCTTAAATTATTGGTCAGCGGGAAAAAATAAAAATTAAAAAATAAACACTAGCCTCAAAGAGGATTAATCTAAACGGAGACATTACCTTACAGATGAAGTCTTATATCGTTTGATTTATCGATATGATCCTTGCAATTCTACGCTGCAAATATATTATCAACCAAAACATATATATATAGAAAGACAGAAACAGCAGCTAACGATGAGTTATTCGAATATGTATTTTTATACATATAATGATCAACATGTACAAGCTAATGGAATTGAGAAAACTACCAATTTGAAGGGCAGAAAGGAGGCCATCCAGAAGCAGAGGAGGGTTATTACCACAGCGAACCACAATCACTCATGTCTAAGCATCGATCGATTTATTTTCTCCATATATATTACTAATTGAAAGTACTAGTAGCTAGCTGAACTAGTACACTTTTTTTTTTTTTGTGGAAAGAATGAACTAGTACACTTTTATAACAGTACATTAATGCAGTACACTCAACACTATATGCAACATTTAAAATTAAATTATAATTATTATGTTATTCTGTGGCCTTGAAATGTTGCTTCTTTTCCCATTTAGCCCTTGACCTTTGAAACATATGTCACTGATACCCTCAAAATTTTTCCACATGGTAATGGGCTCAGAAATTCGGAATATTCTCGCCTTTCCATAGTTCAATACAATTAATTGTGAGTGAGAAAGTCAGAAAGCCATATTTAAAGAATTAGACGCTATTCCAAAGTACGCACAACTAGAAAACTTCTTTTCCCGTTTAATATCCGCTTAGTTCGTCAGCATATTTCAACTAGAGACGCTTAGTTTTAACGGATTTCAAAATTACTATTTTTAGATTAGCTTAATTGTATTACTTAATTACAAGTCTATTTGAAAAAAAATGAATAAAAAAATTATAAAGAGATTACAAGTCTATTTAAAAAAAAATGAATAAAAAAATTATGAAGAGCAAGAAGGGAAAAAAAAAAACTAAATTTTGCATTAACTCTTGCCCCAAAATTTTTTTCTGACTCCGTGACTATTCGAGGGCTCCAATATATTTGTTGTTCATTTTCTTTTTTTCTTTTTTTTTGAGAGGATTTGTTGTTTGCTGATGATGTTCTGATTTTTTTGTAAGGGACCTAAGAAGAATTTGGGCATTTTTCATTTATTGTTTGCTTAACTTGGATATTGAATTTTATCCCAAAAAAAAAAAAAAAACTTGGATATTGAATACACCCTCAATAAACTTTTAAAAATGATAGTTTTCTGAATGAATCTTAGAAATTTTAGGGGGGGAGGGGGGGGAACTCATCTGGGATTTTTCAAATTTTTAGATTTTGGCACTAAAATTTTGTAAAAAGACCGATAATAAAATATTTAAATTGGGTTCTTTCACAAATAGCAGTTTCCAAGTCATATTTTTTTTTTGGGTTAACTCTTTTATATATATATATATATATTTCTTTGTTTAAAAAAATTACAAATATAGAAGTTTTAATAACTTTCTTCCAAAAATAATCTTGTTTTAAACTCAACCTTGTAACTATGGTTTAGCTTAGTCATTAACCTACTAGTTTAGATTATGTAAACGAATTTCAACCAATCAGAAAAAGTTAGGGTTATACTTGAAACTTTATAATAAAAATGGTATAAACAAATCCTTTTAGGAAAACAACTAAAGTTAAGGGCCTGTTTGGTATTATTTTGGTTTTTAGTTTTTAGAGATGTGTTTTTAGAAATGAGAATAAAAACTGTTTTATAATATTTTCAGAAAACAATAGGAGTTTGGTAAATATTTTCTAGAAATATTTTTTAAGGAAAAAAAATTATATGAATATAAAAAATCATATTTATATTATAAAAAAATATTTAGAGAGAAAAAGTCAAGAGAGATTGACTAGAGATAAATTTAAGGGAATGAAGAGAAAGAAAGTCACAAGAGAAAAAGTAATGAAAGATAATAATAAGAGAGAAAGTGATAAGAGAGAATATGGAAATAAAAAGTGTTGAGAAAGATAAAAGAAAAAAAAAATTAATGAAAACACACAAGAGAGAGAAAGTGAGAAGAATGCATGGGGATACAAAATAAAGATAAAAAAAGTTATAAAAAATAAAGTAGCAATAGAGAATGAAGAGATATAATGTGATTAAAAAAAATGAAGGGATAGAAAATGATGAGAGACAAAGTGATGGAATAAAATGAGGAGAGAGAAAATGATAAGAGAGAATGAGGAGAGAGAAAGTGATAAGAGAGAATGAGGATTGAGAGTATGAAGAGAGAGAAAGTGATGAGAGCGAGTGAGGAAAGAGAAAATTATGAGAGAGAAAGTGATGAGAGAAAATGATTAGAGAGAAAGTTACGAGAAAATATGTAGATGAAAGTCATATAAAAGAATTCTTTTTTTTCTTCCAGAAAAAGAAAACGTTAAGAAAAAACCTTAAAAACAACATTTTGCTGTTCTCTGAATTTTATATTTTCTTTAACACTACAACAAAAAAGGTCTTTCAAGGCACTTAAAAAGCGCCTTGAAAGGCCTTTCACGGCGCCCTAAAAAGCGCCTTGGTAGACCTACCAAGGCGCTTTATGGGCTCTACCAAGGCTCTCTTTGAGCACCTTGGTATTCGAATGAACGTTATTTTTTAAGGCACTCCATAAGCGCCGTGGTACATATTTTCAGGGTGTATTTTTAATATATTTATCTATACCCCTTGGAATTTTATAAATATAATCTAAATCTATTACATACATCAAATATTTCAAATAAAATGGAATATAAATATAAATTTACATACTAATATTAAATAAAAATTACAAACTTAACAATATAATTATAGTCCATAATATAAAAGTAAGTAGATGATGAGTAAATTAACATAGTAGAACTACTAAACATAATAACTTGATCATGATCATATCCATATAGTATATAAACTAAGTACATGAATTAGTTTTCTAAGCCAAACTAACATGATCTTCAAAGATTACATAGTTTAAATGAACAAAAATTAGGAATCTCAAATGAGAAATTGTATTAGTTCTTCGACCCACTCTTCAAGAAGTCCATCGATATCATCCTTTGTACAGAAATTTTGTCCATTAAACTACAAATTTGAACACCTTATTTGTTAGAAAGTAATCAATCAAACTCTAAATTAGAAGAGAACTAATAAAACATACGATTATATACCAATGTGGTAAATGATTTAACATTAGCTTGTTCAATGACTTCTCTCATAAATTTACATATGTAACAATTAACTTCATATCCAAAGTAGTTGATATGACAATTTGTTAAGTTTAAAATCTTACCCATGATTCCAAGGTATAATTAGAAATTGATGTTCATTCTACATGGATAACATCCTGGTTGCCAAACTTATAGCACGATCTTTACGTAGACCACCTTCTGTAGCAACTGCACTAGGATCCATGAACATATACCTATTTTGATAGCCATATTGGGTCGCTAAACGGTGTAAATGCCTACAAGTACAAAATGCAATGTGAATCAAGTATTGTATTATATAATTTCTAACTATAGATATATGTATATATATGAAGTGCTATATATATGAAAAAATTAAACTTCTTACCTCGTGTATAACGTCATAGGCACAGCCCTAATCTTTTGTAACATGCAAAACTCAATTATGTCTTCTTTGAACACGGGCAAATGAAAAGCTTCTCCAAATACTTCTTTATCAAAGGGAACATGAACAACAACACCTTCATTCGCTCCCTGAATGGTATTCAATAGTAATCTTATAGAAGTTGGTGCACCATCAATTCTAAACTATTATTTGTGTAACAAATAATAACAAGCAATTCCACACAATTATAACATCATTATATCACCACAATGTACAATTTCCTATATGATATCATATTTCATCTAGTTTAAACTTTTCAAAATAATGAGAAAAAACTAGTGTAGAAAGTTACGTAAGTTAATAAAAGAAAAAAAATTGAGAAAATATATCTCAGTTTGCTCAATTTGCTAATTTACAAGTAATCTAAGTACTCCAACTTCTACTAAAACCTATACACAAATTAAAATGATAAATAAAATTCAATATCTATAATCCACAACACTTTAAATTTGAAAATTCATATATTTGAAATAAGTATATATGCAAAACAAGAATTTTAACAAATAAAAAATGAAAAAGCATTCTACAACAACAATCTACATCCAATAAATAAAAAATTTTAGAATCTAACATAAAGTTGGTAGAAATTGAGAGCGCCTACCTCAATTTTAAACTTTTGTAACTAATGATCAACTCCACATGACTTCACCTTTTAGCAATTAAAAATATTGAATATGTAAATTTTTTAAAAAACTACACAATAATCAATTAAAATTGCATAAATTTGGATTAATTGACACTAAGGATGGAAATTAAAGAACATAACCTAAAATATGGTTTCTAGTAAATAAATATAAAATTAGTATAAATTGATATAACACACCTTCAATTTAAAACTTTTTACAACTAAATGAACTCATATTTCACCTAAAATAAAAAAAAAAAAATTGGGTATATCAATACCTCCAAGCAACAAAATCACAAACTATAACATCACAAATTCGGATTAATTTGCACTTAAATAGTAAAACATACCAAAAAATATGATTTCTAGTAAATAAATTGTCTAACTATTACTTAGAAGATTAAAGATTAAAAAAGCATGCTCAAGAGATTGACCATGTATACAAAAAAAATTAAAAATAAGAAACAATTGCAAACTAGATCTCAAGTTAATTTACTCTCTAACTACCTAAAATATAAAATTAGTAAAAACTGAGATAACATACCTTCAATCTCAAAATTTTGTAACTAAATGAATTTCATACTTTACCTAAAGTACTTTTAAAAAATGGATATATTAACATCTACATTCTATAAGACAACAAACTATAATAACATAAATTCGGATTAATTCATACTAAAATAGAAAAACATAGCCAAAAATGAAATTTTTAGTAAATAAACAACTAAAGTAGCACTTACAAGAGTAGAGATTGTCAATGCATAGCCAAGAAATTTCAATTTCATAATTTCAGGTTTTAAATAAATACACACTCAAACATAACCTAAAACATAAAATTTATGCAAATTAATAAGTCAAAACCATAGATAAAATAATGGGTAAAAAATTTAAGTGACAAAAATAAGTTGGATTGCCTTTTTCTCCAAAAAAGAATGGTATATAGAAGGTTAAGATTCTAAATCAACACATAGCCTAAAATATAAAATTTTCACAAATTAATAGATTTAAATCATAGTTAAAACAATAGGTAATCTTAATTTAGTGATAAAAACAAGTTTAAAAGGTTAGAAATACCTCTTTGGCAGGAAAATATGGTGTATTGGAGCATTGAGGCACGGCTGGATTTAGAGAGAATATGAATTGAGCAAGAGAGAGCTAGGGTTCGCGATTTGGAGCCCTGTATAAGGGCCCCTATCACGGTGCCTTATAAGCGCCTTGAAACTGGGCTTTCACGGCGCCTATAAAGCACCGTGAAACACATTTACCTACCACGGCGCCTTATAGGCACTGTGATTGCTTATGCCTTTACCACGGCGCGTCCGTACATACGCCGTGGTAAAGACTTTTTTTTAGTAGTGTAACTCTGCTTTTAAAAAACTGTTTTCAGATAACAATGCCAAACACTCTTACTTATTCTCAAAGAACAGTTTTCTATTTTTAAAAATAAAAAACTGTTTTGTAGTTATGATGCCACACAACCCCTAAATTTCTTGGATTTTTTTTTTTCAAATTTTGTGGGCCTGGAGGGAGTTTTGACCCCTCAATACCTTTCTCCTCTTCCATGCAACTTTAGCACAAGACAATACATCAAATTGTAGGCTATGCATAAGTAGTGGCAGAACCATGACTTAATTGCAATGCGGGCGTTAGACAATTTTCTTTCTTTCTTTCTGTCCTTTTTTTTTTTTTTTTTTCTTTGAACGGAGGTATAAGATAATTTTCAAAATATAATAATGAAACCAAAAATACTAAAACTATATAATAGTATTGAACTAAATGAAAATAAAGTATAATACATTATGAAAAATTTCTCTAAAATTCTAATTTCTTTTCTTCAATTTCTTATTTTCATGAAGGAATTGTCTTACTTTTTATTCTCATTGTGAAACAAAATTTAGAATACATGTGAAAATTGAATAAGTGAGTTTTTGGTAAAAATAAATATGAATTAATAGTGAGGATCTAATTGAGAAAAAATGTTTTAATGGGGGGCAAAATAGAGAAAAATATATTTTATATCTAAAATTAAAAATGAAAAAATTTGAGTGAGGGCCAACCTATTCCTTCTACCATCTGTGCATACGGTCAAGTTATACGAGCCTTGTAGCCTCATAAGTTAAATGAATTAAGGGCATAAACAATACAGGATACGACATATTAACACATTAGTCACGATATATTAGCACATTATACTTACGAATTTTATACATCATTTTCAATTATTTATAATATCTAAGTCTTTTAAATTCTTTTTTTTTTTTTGTCTTCTCTTCAACTAAAGTTCAACTCTAAATACAAAAGGTTATTATTATTTTACATTTTTTTTCCTTATTTATATTTAAATATTATGGAAAAAAATTATAAACTGACTTTAAAATGTAAAAAAATTTACAATTTAAATTGGCCAATTTTAGCACAAATTAATTGGCATATCTAGGCATATGGAGTGATATATAGCACAACATGATACACGTTAGGATACGAAAGCATATTTATACCTAACTTAAATAGACCCTAAGTGCTAACACTATACGACGCATTGAACAGTTGTAGATGAAACCTTGAGATGAAGTTTAAAGATGTTATTGATATGTTTTTTTTTTTTTTGGGGGGGGGGGGGGATTAATTTTCAATGTTTTTTTTTCCCTTTTTTTAAGGACAAAAGATGAAAAATT
>JXTC01000330.1:285278-327045 GCA_002914845.1 Trema orientale
TTAGACAAATTAATTAAAGAGTTTAATTAATTATCATAATTTATTGGAGCTTGAATTACAGGTCCATAGGTCCCCAATTCCACCTCTTACAAACATTGTACTGGATATTACATTATTTCTGTTACTGCACACTTTGTCTAGATAAATAGTTTATGTATATGTAATTAATAATTGTTATTAATTAAATAATTAATTAATTTTGAATTAATTAATTTTAATTTATGGAGGGATAAGTTTCCCAATTTGTTTAAATTTTGAATTTAAAAATATCTAATTATCAGATAATTAGATAAATAGAAATTGGGAAACTGACTGAAAGTAAAACACTCTTTTTTTGAAAGAGTTATTTGCTAGTTTATATATATATATATTAATTAATTGCATTAATTAGTTATATATATAATATTACGATTTCCTTAAAAACTCACGTTATTATTCTTTTTGAAAACGTAGACTAATATATATATATAGATTGATTTATTAATATAAAGTTTACGTTTTGTTAAAAGAATGACTTACGTTTTTTTTTTTTTTTCGATTTCCGTAAACACATATATATATATATTAATTTATTTATTTATTAAAATAGTTTAATAAATAGTTATATATATATATATATAAGGAGATACCCTAGCAGAAAAAGATACACCACGTATTATTTTCTACAGAGCCTCCATAAACTAGAGAGAAAAAGAAGAGTGTCTTCCTATTCTCTGTAGAATAACTCTTGCAATCTCATGTGTTGAGAAAATTGCAAGTGTCTAAAATGTGAGTTTTAAGAAATTGTACATAACGCCCACACGTTCATCCAGTTGTGCTTGAGGCTTGGATTGGAAGATCGTGGTTTAGAATACAGAAAAGCTAGGATCCGCTGATAGGCTACAAGAGGTATTAGATCTATTCTCTTTGTATATTCCTATTTGTTATGAATTAATACTATGCACTCATATAGTCAATTGTTTTGAGAAAATTTTTGAATGTTCCTGGGCCAATCTTCCGCTGCGAAAATCGTTTTTAAATCCAACACTTGTATAGTCCAAAAACTACTAACATGACTTTCTAAGATGCCATACTATGCATTGGCTATTTCTTAGCCACACATGGGATATTATAATTGCATCCCATTTGTTATGTTTTGGACATATGTGTGGTAAAAGTTTCAGCAAAATTAAAGAATAAAGAAGAAAGCAAACAGAGGAAAAATATATACTAGGTTGGTGGCGGCTCATATTATTGTTGAGCAAAAGAGAAAAGAATGTATTTGTATCATTTCAACTAAGATAGTGGTAGTGCACATGTAAGTCAAATAAAATGGAATAAAGGAATAAGAATATTAAATAAAAGAACAAAGCCTAGAGTACAACATCATCATTATGGACCCGAATCCTCTGTCATAATCTCGTGTCTCCTTCTTTGTCCAGCTAATAAATTAAATTGGCGACACCTTATTAAGATGAAATCCTACTTCACGTGCTTTCCCCTCTTCAGCTCCTTACGACAAGAGTAATACTATAGGGCACCAATGGTGTTCAGCACCACAATAACATGTCTGTTTGTCACTGGATGATTTAATTAATAAACTAGTTCCCACATGGGCCATACATAAATTATAATTATGATTAGTCAGTAACAAACTGACATATCATTGTGGTGCTAAGTACCACTAGTGCCCCATAACATTATTCTCACGGCAGTGACTTCCGTTTAATAAACAAATCAAAATGAAATTGCAAGCCTCTCTACACGTGAGTCACGTGCACTTCTAAATCTTTTTAATATATAACTTATTTAATTTAAACAAAAGTATTTAACCTAGTTTTTATTGGTGATACTGATACTAACCCCAAAGCTGAAAACGAACAGCCGCCCAGACCACCTAGAAGACTTGTTTTCTTTTTTTTTTTTAAAATACGATTTTCATGATCTTGGGTTGGGAATCTCTTTTAGATAGTCTATTGGGTAATATCGATTTGGATTTCTTTTCACAAACACTTGGATTTTGGGTTATATAAGTCTGATCTTGCTGGCCTGATTTATGAAGTGAGATGACAGAGATGGAAGGGAAGACGAGATGAAAGAGATGGAGTGGAGACGACAACTTCAGTTTTTTCTTCTCTCTCTCTTTTTTTTTTTTTTTTTTTTGTCCTAAAATGAATTAAACGGAAGTAGGTCATTTCCCGTTAGAAGAGTAAAAGTGCGAGCACGTGAAGCAAAGGAGGTGTCGCCAATCTGGGTCCCATCATTATATTTATTTATTTGCTTTATCATGTGGCTCTCTCCTTGCCACTATGTCGGCAAAGCTTTCAGCCATATGTTACATATAATAATAACAAAGATAGATAAAATTTAATCGATATCAAGAAACGTTTCAAGCCACAAACTCAATTTTGATTCCAGAAACGGTGACAAGTCCTTTCCCGACCCTCGGCACCAAAGTCACCACAACGTTGTCATCATCTTCAGCATCCAAATCCTCGAGCAAGTCCGTTATTCCCAGCCTCAGACAAGTCCTCGTCTTATTCCCACGCTTATTCTTGTGCGGCACGTTAACGTAGCTCCCGGCGAACTCAGACTTGTCTGGCCCACTCGGCGAGTTCTCATCCTCATCGTTCACGTAAACATCAAACTTCACCGGAAAATTCCTGTCAAATTCAATACCGTCAATCACCAACACCTCCTCTTCGTCCTCTTTCTCCTTCCGGCTCCTCTTCTTCTTCGGTCTACTCACCACTAGGCTTATCACCTTGTCTAACGTGATCGGAAAATCAACGGTCGAGATCGGTTTCTTCCTCTCCTCAGCAGCAAGAGCAGCTCCGAAACTACTACCACTACTACTTGTTGCTACTTTTGTTGCCTTCGTTTTACGTGGGGTTGGCCTACTCTTAAGCCAGGGAATGTCAACATCTTGGTACACGTAACCAAGCTTTCTTGTGTCGAGGCAGTCTCGGACCTTGACCCGAACCAGCTGAGCATTCTCGTCGTAGAACAAAAACCCGGCATTGAGCCAATCCGGGTCGGTGAAATCTCTCCTCTTTCCTCCTAGTGTTTTCCACACGCTCCACATTCGATCAACGTTCGAGTGGTGTGAGAAGAATATCGGGTCTCGAGCAGCCGAGTAGAAGTTTCCCATGTTCTCAAAGTTCGGCTGAGTGCTATCACCGGTCCACAGGTGGACCGGCCCATGAGGATAGTTCTCCAGAGAACCAGCCCCAGGGCTGTCCTGGTCTCCGGCTCGATAAGGCGAGCCAAGAAATAGCTGCGCATTTTTCCCGTTCGCCACTACCTGGCGGTACATTATCTTGAGATTGGTAGACACCTGATCTCTTCTACTGGTCGTTGGAACACCGGCATCGGCCGGGGTGTAGTCAAGGTCAACGAGAGCCGGCGGCTGGTGGTTCCTGTCTCGTAGGGTGTCGTAGAGCGGCGAGTTGACTTTGGCGTAAAGCGCCGGGAGCTGCATTCCCGGAGGGGAGTCCCAGTTCCAAAAGGGCAAAGCGAAATCGGGGTCACCGATGAGCTTACCTAGTATTCTCTCGTAAAAGTACAAGTAAAAGCGGTGGAAAGGAAAGAAAAGCCAAGATTCGTGAACCTGGATCTCCAAGTCGGGGAATCCGATTTGGTCGTATGAGCTGTCACAATAGGCGCAATGAACGTCGGCTTGTTGGGAGAAGCTACGAGGGTCAGTGTCTGGGAGAGCTTTCATGAGCTTAATGGCTTTGTTGTACTTGGCAATGTAAGCATCGTCGACTGCATGAGCGGCGGGTCTAACCCGCAATCTGTTCACTGGAGGTGGCTTGAAATCTATGATCTTTGAAGATATTGGTGGACAACAATTGGTTGGTGTCACACCTTCGGGGAAGTCCGCAGGCCCGCATTTCGATAAGTCCGGCGGGGCAATTGGATCGGCAAAGGCCGAGGGTTTAGAGGCCAGCCCTGCCATGGTGGTGCCATACAGCCCTCCTAGCCCAATGAGTACGTTTCTCCTATCGAACGTTCCCAGAGGAGCTTTGTTATTAGGTTCTCCATTAATGTTGGGGCCGTTTTTGGGACTTTGGTCGTGGTCATGATCGTTTGTGGCTTTGCATGAAGTTTTACGTAGTGCAAAGCTTTTTTTGCGCTTGGAAATTTGGTGGGATTTGTCATGGAACAATGCGTTGGGACATAAGGAAGTGGTGGTAATGGGAATAGTACTAGTACCCAGATAGTTTAGAACCGGAGGTGTAAAAGAGAAACTGGAAGCCATGAGGTATATCTGGTTTTTGATTGGGGGTAGAAAAGAAAAAGGATTAGAGGGTTGTGTCTTTATAATAAAAATGCGTAGACTTTTCTTCCTCTGGTTGTCCGACAAAGCGAAATTCAAACTGGCAATGATGTATAACTTGTGGACGAGAGCTTCACAATTGGTAAGCCAATTTGGAAGCTATCGTCCAACTTGACTTTTAGATTCTTTCGCACCCCGTACAGATTTGGATTCATATAACAAACTTTCTGTGTGAAACTTATAAGATTATCAGTCTATCTCTTTCTCTCACTCTTTATAAATAAACATGTATGCATATATCTATATTTATGTTTGGTGGAATGCTTTTCCAATAACCTGTCATTTAAAAGGAAACGTATAAATTGCAATGTTACCTTAAATTCAACCCGATAATTAAAACTCTACGATATATAGGATACAGAAACTATATTGGGTCAAATTTTATAAGATTTGGTAAAATTCCATGATAGTTATACGATACAATTTGATAAGATCATCATGATTATTTGATACTATTTCGTTTTTTTGGCCGACGCAGAAAGAGTAAGTTGACTGGCTTTCTCTTTAGTTTCATTTACTCAAAATTTTTTTAAATATTTTACTCCTTTTTTTTTTTCTTTTTCTGACTAGATTCTTTTTTCGAGAAAATGTTAAAATGACTTTGTATTTCAACTCTTTTTTTCTTTTTTCTTTTTAACAAAATCCTGTGTTTTAAGAAATATAAGAAAAACCCCTCAAAGTTCGATTTTTTATTACAATAAGCCTAGTAATTTGACTATTTTAATTTGAAATCTGACCTTCTCTTATTATAAACTAAATTGGGAATATTTATAAGAAATAACAAAACTACCTTTAGTAGATAGTAGATTTGGGGTTTATGTTATATTCTATTTTTACTTTGTATTTAGATATATGCACAATTGTTTGATAATTATTTTATCACTTATGAAGTTATTTATTGAAAAATCGTAATATTAAATTTTTGAGAAATTTGATAATGTCGATGTCCACTTTTAAAATTTTATAGCTAAATGTCTAAGTATATATATTTTTTACATTTGGTAGATATACTTATCTATTAATTTCAATTAATATATTGAGTACATAAATTTTTATGCTTGCTATATAATACTTTACACTTTGTATGTAATCATATATATCTAACATTTTGCTATAATATTTAAAAAAGGGAAAATTAGGCCCAGTACGAATTTTCGGGCCAACATTGTAAAAATATGACCCGCTTCTTTATAATTCACTTTTATACGGTTTTTGTTTAGTTTTTTTGCAGTATATACGACATTCTAGAATTGATTTTTATTTATTTCAAATTTCTCTGACACGCGTCAGAATTTTTTTAAATGGGACTGTCAGCTGGCTGACAGCATGCGTCAGTGGCTAATTTGCCTCTTATATATTTTTTTTTTGAAAAAAGAAATATTTTTCTTTAATTTTCTCATTTTGCATCTTTTTATGGTTTCTCTTTTCACTGTTCTTTTTTTTCTTTACTCTTTTTGAATTTTAAAACAAAATTAGTTGCTTTCTCTTTTTTCTGTAGTTTATTTTAAGTAGCCTTTTGTTTCCTTTGCTTTCCTTTTATAATTTTTTTTTTAACTTTTGCTCTCTCTTTTTTCTCTCTATTTTTAATGTTTATGTTTTTTATTTTATTGTTTAGAAAAAAAATTTAAACTAACTTTTCATTAATTCTTTTCTGTTACTATTTTCTAAGAAAATAAAAAGCAAATATCTTTTAGCACGAAATCTTTTTTTTTTTTTTTGAAGAAATGAAAAAAAGTAATTAAGTGGTTATATACATCTACTCTAGATACTAAGCTCATTTGTTTAATATTAAAATAATATTTTTTTTTAGTTTTGATTAGTTACTTTGGGTGTCTAATATGATTAATAATAAATATAAGCTAATTTATGTTTCTTAAGTATCTATGAAAAATATGAAGCTCTTATATGGATATTGTGGTTTGATAGATGAGTTTAGTGAATTAACGTCAGTCACCTATTCACTTATTGATAGTCACTTAGCAGGTTACTTGTGGTAACTAAGAAATTGTTAGAGTTGAAAATTTCATAAGAGAATTCAAAAGAAAAATGTTACTTAAAAAAATTAGGATGTTAACATTAGTATCCTAGCAAGTTACTTATAGTATCCAAGAAAATTGAGCGTTTCTTATTTAAAAGAGATTAAAAGTACAAAGCTACCGTAGGTATTATACTACATTACCTATGGTATCACCGAAATATGAAGGGGAATTGGGAGTTCTTGATTAAAAAAAAATACACACACACACAAGGTTATTGTAGGTATCTTACTGATTACCATGGGTATCTTATCCGGTTACCTATGGTATCATATAAGCAATTACCGCGGGTATCTTACATGGTTACCCATGGTATCATAGATGTGGAAATGGGAATTTGTCTTTCTTAGTTAGAAAAAATTAATAATAAAATACATTGTTACCACATGTATCTACCACATTACATAGTTTTTGGAAATAAAATTAGAGGTTGTCATAGGTATCTTAAAAGGTTACCTATGGTATTCAAAATAAAAAATAAAAATTATCAGATTACTATAAGTATCTCACCATGATACCATTATGGTACACCATTTCAATTATAAATATGGACTAAATTTTTATCTCTCTGAGTATCTTTTCAAGCTACCAATATTAAACTTATGTCGCTCTAAGTATCTATCCTATATACTAAGCTCTTCGTGAATCTCATGTTTTAAGTGGGAGACTTTGATGACTTACCGAAGATCTCTCACTTGGGCCCTAAGAGTCACATACTAGATTACTTATGGTAATTAACAAATTATTAAAGTTGATAATTATCACAGGTATATTACTAAGATACCTTT
The DNA here is from genome assembly GCA_002914845.1 of Trema orientale. Taxonomy (NCBI): domain Eukaryota; kingdom Viridiplantae; phylum Streptophyta; class Magnoliopsida; order Rosales; family Cannabaceae; genus Trema; species Trema orientale. The sequence continues at coordinate 292,424 of JXTC01000330.1, forward strand.
AGTATCAGGAAATTAGAAAAGGAGTTTGACATTCCTTATTATTCAAAACAAAAATAAAAATAGAAAATACTATAGGTATCTTGCAAGCTTACTTATAGTATCTAGGTAAATTGGAAAAAAAAAAAAATCTAAATAGCACATGTATGTATATATATATCCATGACATCCGACTAATTTGAAAACAAAAAATAAAAAGTTACTCTAGGTATCATACCAGGTTAACCATGTTAATCGGGTAAATTGGAAAGTGAGTTTGATATTCCTTATTTCAAAAAAAAAAAAAAAGAAAAATCAATAAAAAAAAAACTATGGTCCTATAAGTATCCTACTATGATACTATTATAGTATCCTATCAAGCTACCTATAGTATCCTGGGAAAAATGGTCAATAAGGTTGGAGTAACTTGGAAAAAAAAAAAAAAGAAGGATGTTACCTATAGTATCGTAATAAGTTACTTGTAATATCGATCCGATAAATTGGAATGGGAGTTTGATCACTTCTTATTTCCAAAAAAAAAAAAAGATTTTATTATCTCTATCGAATAAGTTATCTATAGTATCATGAGAGACGGGAAATCCCCAAAAAAAGTTACAATAAGTATCATACTAGGTTATTCATATGGTATCCAATAAAATTAGGATAAAAGTATATGATAGCTTTACAATCGTAGTAAAATCACTATAGTATCAATTCAGAAATTAGAATGATATTATTGTGCATTCCTTATTGACAAAAAAATAAGAAAGACTAAAAAAAGTCACAAGTAAAGTTGGAAGGGGATTGTGATTTCTTTTTTACTAAAAATATATACAGAGTTAATATTAATCTTATTAAAAAAAATTATAGTTGCTAAAATACAAAAAGAAAGAAAGTCATAAAAAAAAGACATAAAAAATTAGACTAGGAGCAAAATGTGCAACTTGGGCAAAAAAGTTTTGAATGGAAAACAATAATTAAAAACCAAATTTATTAAAAGAAAGGAAAACAATAATTAAAAGGTAAATACATGCGTCAGTCCAGATACTGATGCTTAGGTAATCATCTGACTCGGGCGTCAGTCAAAGTGCCAAACCCTTTTTCAGTTTTTTTTTTTTTTTTTTTTTTTTTTTGAAGATGCTATAACGAATTTCTTATTAAGTGATAATGGTACTTTCAAACAAAATACTAACCACTCAATTTTTTTTTTTTTTTTTTTTGAAAAAGAAAAATATGCTATTCTGTCAGGCCGTATTTTTTAAACTTTGTACACAAAAGGTCGTATTTTTATACCTCTTTGCTGCTAACCGTATTTTTCAAATAATTTGTATAGAAAACCGTACTTTTGTGGAAACCCCTTTGAAAAACAGAAATTTAAGTAAATTGGGCCTAAAATTCTGTCATTTTGCTATAAGGGCAAGAAGTTTTCTTATATTTCTTAAAACATGTTTCGTGAAAAAATTATGAAAAATGTCATTTTAGGAGGTTTTGGTCTATACATATTTTAATGATGTATATTTTGGTGGAAGAACATTATCCAAAATGATAAAATGATTGTTTCGGCATGGTTTTATGAATATCTCTAAAGTACTTTTGCTTTAATTTGCTCCCTTCGGGTTTTATCTTTGTAATCGCACCTTGTTTCTGTTTATTATTGTTATTATTGTTTGTATATACTAAGAATTTAAGACTATAAAGGGTTTAAATAGGTGAGTTTCGGATGCTGATCTATCTATGTTTAGTGTCTCTTTAATATTATTGTCCTGTGTATATAAATACATGTGTATGTATATATTATATATATTGAAAAATGACGTGTGCGCTAAACGAGAAATTCGCTTCTGATTTCTGGACGTGATATTTTTTGTCAATGTACAAATGTAAGAAGTTGCTACGCAACATCGTCCTAGCTCCTGAATCCTATATTCAAATTTCAATTTTATAAGCGATCGATATTTTTCTCCACCAGCCTCATAATCGTTGTCCTTATACGTAAACATATTTAGAATTTTCTAAGCCATCAGAGTTGTCAAACTTTTAACAACCGATCTTGATGACTTTCTATTTCCGTCTTTATTAATAGAATCCTAGATCTTGATGGAAAATATGGATACCTGGATGGATATGCCAAAAATATGTCTAGATCTGACTTTATTAGGGGTTGGTGGTTGTGTCATTTTTATCACGTGGGCGGCCCTAATTGAAGGCCCTCCGTATGTTTTATTTGTTTTTCAATATTACTGTTTACTTTTGGGAGAAATCTTTCAAATTTATATGTGGTTAGCACCCTTCTTATTATCTTCATAACTATTTTGTTCATTAATTTACATGTTTTATTTGTTTTTCATTATTGTTTACTTTTGGGAGAAATCTTTCAAATTTATAATAACTATTCTGTTTATTAATTAGCTAAATAAAAAAAGAAAACAGGAGTACTAACTACTTACACTAAACCCAAAAAAAAAAAAAAAGAAAGAAAAGAACAGAACAGGAGTAACTGTAAGCTCAAAACAATTTACATCAATTCTTTTGAATACTGCAATTTCGATATTTGAATAAACACCAGGTACAACTAATTACCATTACCAAGTTTCTTAATTCAATACAATCTCTAAAGACTAAAATCCTTTTTCTAGGTTGCGAACACGTACGTATCTCTTTATTTGATTCCAAAAGAATGAATTTTTTCTTTGATTTAAATATAGGATAAAATATAAAAGAATGGATCAGTTTTGGCTTTCGTGGAGGTGGAACTAAACCACTGTTAGATTTCGTAATTTGAATTCTGTTTGGCCCGACCCAAAAAGTTCTCAGTATGACATACATGGCGATTTTGTAATTGGAAGAATTTTTTCTGTACATATTTTTTCTGTACACATATGTATTTTAGGGTTTTTGGATTTTTTATATTTTAGCTTGGCCATATAAGACTCAACCGTTTGTACTCAATTTTCGATATAGTGAAAATTTCTTCTCATCTGCTAGTGGTTTTTCCCGATCAGGGTTTTCTTTTTTCTTTTTTCTTTTCTATTGCCTTTATCATTTGTTTATTCTTAATAAAATGGTATTAGAGCTTTTCAAGGTAGGTTTGATCACAATAATGGCAACTATAAAGTATTATATTTCACTTTTGGATCGTAGCACCCAATTTTCGCTATGGTAGGTTAAGATGCGGTTCGTGCTCACGCAGATGGATTTGTATGATGCACTGTTAACAATCAGTTAGATGCCTCATCCTTGTCTGTAGAGGAAAAATAACGTAAGGATCAAAAAGCCCTATCACAGATTCATCTGCAACTGTAAAATCAGACATTACAAGACGTTCTGAAGGAAAAACCTGCATCCTTGTTGTGGTTGAAATTGGAGCAGTTATGCGTGACGAAAAGTCTAACTAACAAGCTGCATCTGAAGCAATGGCTATATTCACATTGTATGGCAAAAGGTATGTCCTTAGACGACCACTTAAACATCCTTAAGGAAATTATTTCTGATCTAGAAACCATAGAGGTTAAATATGATGATGAGGATCTAGGGTTTATTCTGTTGTATTCTTTGCCCCTTTATACGACTTTTAGAGATACTATTTTGTATAGTAGTGAAACTCTTACTTTAAGTGAGGTATATGATACTTTATTCTCTAAGGAGAAGATGAGCCAAATTTTGACTGGAACTGAGACTCAAGCAAAGGATCTTGTTGCTTGAGGGAGGATGCAGGATAGGAATTCTGGTGATGAATCTAGGGGTAGATCAAAATTCAAAAATAAAAACAAAACTTGCAATTATTGTAAGAAAAAAGGACCACATCAAATCTGAATATTATAAGCTGCAGAATAGGAAAAAGAGATAGGCTGCTAATAAAAAGGGAAAACAAGCATATAATTCTGGTGAAGCCAGTATTGCAGAAGATGATTTCAGTGATGGAGAACTCCTAGTATTTTCTGATGGCAACACAAAAACTTTCGATGACTAGATTCTGGATTCAGGCATTGCACATTTCATATGTATCCTAATAGGGATTGGTTCTCAACATATGAAACAATGTCCAAAGGTGTTGTGTTGATGGGAAATAATACACCTCGTAAGGTTATTGGTATTGGAAAGGTCAAAATTAAAATGTTTCATGGGTTTATCAGGACCCTTAGTGATGTGAGACATGTTCCAGATTTAAAGAGAAATCTGATCACTTTAAGTACTCTTGATTCAAAACGGTACAAGTACATTGGTGAAGATGGAGTTTTGAAGGTTTCCAGAGGAGCTCTTGTCGTGATGAAAGGGCAGAACAGATCTGCTGAGTTATATGTCTTGTTGGGTTCTACAGTTACAGATGAAGTAGTTGTCTCTACTCCTTCGTTGTCAGATGATGAAGTTACTAAACTTTAGCATATGCGTCTTGGGCATATGAGTGCAAATTGCATGGCTAAACTAAGTAAAAGAGCACTGCTTGATGGACAGGGTACTAGTAAACTGTAGTTTTGTGAGCAGTGCATTTTTGGAAAATAGAAGAGAGTCAGATTTGCAAAAAGCATCCACAACACAAAAGAAACACTTGACTACATTGTTGTGAAAAATTCGCAAGTGCACGAAGTCGCAAAAACAAGTAATATAATGATAAGCACAATATTGTTCCCTTGGAGATTAATTAACTAGAATTTCCTACTAACTACTGAAATTAGATTAAGCCTAATTTTTTCTAACCAATTAAAGTTCAAAAATAAAGAAATAAAAATAAAAATACTAATAATAAAAATAAGAATAAAAATAAAATACTTAAATAAATTAATTACTAAAAATTAAATAGCGAAAATACCAATGTGAGATAACTTAGGATACCAATTTCACCTTCCCAATCCTCTTAATTTTCTATGTTTATTTCTAATTCAATTAATTTATGCAAATACCAATTAGAAATCCTAATGTGTATTACTAATCTCTTCCAAGACTTAGCAATAATATCTTCACTTAATAATTTACTATATTCCTGTTCAAATTGAATTGAGCGAAAGATTCACTAAGTTCTATGATTTATTTTAAAATTTTATAAACCTATGAGTATATTCTTATCCTATACATTTTATGTTATTCTATTTATAGATATATTCTAAACCCTCTTCAAATTCAGTCTAGAAATTCCTAATCAATTAATTGAGTGATCAATTCAATTAAAAGCGTTAAGCACAAGTAGAATAAACACTTAGTAATGCAAAAGAAATTGGAATTAAAAATTAACTATGAAAAATTGAGAATCATGGTATGGATCCATTTGTTGGAATATTGTCTTATAAAGCAGCTTATTATTTTGACATTATAAACAATATTTATCGGATTATTTGTTATCTATTTATTATTAATAAATTCCATGTTATGAATTTTATTTCATTTATGTCCCATTAATATACATGTGATGTATATGTTTATCTTATGCAAACATCTAAAAGATTCTGAGATATGTAATGAGTAATAAAGAATTATTCGTATGATGAGTTCATATGTAGGCGATATTATATTCTTTATTTCATTATATCTAAATTAAATTGTTCGCATTCTGCATATTAAAGATGGAATACTTTACTATACCATAGAATGTAGTATTGTCTATTTGATTAATGAAGTCTCCAATTATTGAAGTGAGTCTTCGGATAGAAACACTAATGTGTTATAAGAAAGTTATAACAGCATCGAACATGATCGAGCGAATTAGAATTTGAGGTTAAGTGCCGTAACTCAAATTTCTAATTTCACTAATCCAGCACTATTGTAGAAAACTTTAATCCTAGTGATTAACAAACTTACTTTCATGTGTTTTGTCTTTTTGAGTTACCAAAGGAGTAGTTCTGATTTATGGTTCGAACTCAGTTATCTTGGAAGATAAGGTATATGAAATATGTAGAACGTTTTTCATGATGAACGCCATGCATATAATGTCACTTTGAGTTTTTTCAAGTACTTAGATAATATAAACCAGGGCTCCGGTATTCACTATGTGAATTTGACTATGTTGGTATAAGCAGATACAAACACCGTAGTCAACTATTATCCATTAGATAAAAAATAGCAACTCAAAGGTAAATATGTACTAGAGGGATAAGACGGTAATTTCACCCTACTAATACGACATTGCATTGGGGGGTACGTCTACAGGTATAGTATATGCTACATGGATCAAGCTAATTATTTGATAATAAGCTTCACATAAAATAAATGACATTTAGTCCAAGAGTTCAATATTGGGCCTATAGTGGTGTGCCTAATATTAATGGACAAGGCCCAATCATAATTATAAGTTAATTATTATTATGGGCATATGGTCCATTGGAGCTTGGGCTTTATAGATCCATCAGGTCCCCTGTCTAGCTCAAATTAAAGCCCAATAGTTATTTGATGATCAGTTGGGCTCAACAAGCCCAATAAGCCCATTAAGATTTACTAATCTCTCCATAGTTAAGAGAAAAGTTCTCTAACTGCCAGTTTTAATGAGTTACATGTGAAACACCCATCGAGAAGAGAGTATTACATGAAAAACAGAGAGAGGGAGAGCAGAAGAAAATCAGCCACACTGAGGGATTCACCATCCTTAGTGTTTCGGTCATTCCAGAGAAATCTATTTGAGAAGATTGTTTTCTTATTCGTCTGCGGATATCTTTGTTGGGCATCAAGAAAGGTAACTACCCACCGGATCAATCAAAAAGCTTTCGAGAATAGATGGGAAGACGAGAAGGTTATGGAGCAAATCCAGGTATTGTTCTTGTCTAGATCAAGATTTAATTTATGTTAGATCACAATCTGAAATATTTTGTAAAGCGAAAAATTTTAAATGACCAATTCTGCTGCGTTTTTAGATTTTACAAAAGTATGGTGTTCTTGAAAAGAATTTTATGAAAATATTTTCGGGAATTTTATTCCAATGAATACCAGCAATTGGTACCAGAGCATAGTTTTATTGTTGATCTTGCATATTTTACTCCGATCTATTCTCTTGTTGAATGATGTTTATGATTTCTAGAAATTTTTGATTATATTTGGTCTTGTTCATGTTCTAAGTATGCTCTAGTTTGTATGATGGTCAATATATTCAATGAGTTTGAATGATTATTTGATTAGATGTTGCTATGAGGTGATGATCATGTTTGTTTTTCACTTTCGTTTCCAGCATGTTCATGATTTCTATGTGTTCATGTTTTATGTTCTTGATAAAACTATGCAAAAAAAAAATATTTTGATCTTTAATTATTTTTTAAGTTTTTATGAAAACTGTTTTTCTTTTCAATTTGAAAAAAAAAATGAAATGACTGCCAGCGTGAGCCTTGCGGGTGTGACCCGCGTGCAGGCCATGCAGGCATGTCCTCGCGCACGCCTGCGCAGGTGAGGCACTGCTGGCCACGTAGATACAATCCGTGCATGGCCTGCGGGTTGCCTCCCCACACGGGTTCTTCCCGTGCATGCAACACAGGCACGGTGCCCAGGCTGCACGGTTCTCTATGCACATGGCCTGTGAGCGGCCAGTCCATGCATGCGGCATGGGCGTGGCCCTATTGGCTGCGTGGATACAATCTGTGCGTGGCCTCTGGGTGGCCAGCTTGCACATGCCGCGTGGGTTCACCCTGCACATGCGGCGCAGGCACGCTCTGCTAGTTGCGCAGATATGATCTATGCATGGCCAGCAGGTGGCCTCCTACGCATCGGCTGCGCAGGTGGTCTCCTGTGCCTTGACTACTCGGGCGTGCTGCCTTGTGCGTTTGTCGTACGAAAACTACACGAGCTCGTAGTCACTCGAGAGTTGTCCCGAGCGAGGCCGTGTAGCGTTGTGCGAGCCCGTTGGCACCTGGTAGTTGTCCCGAGTGTGGCCCATAACATCCTAAGGCCAATGTTCACGTAACGGCCTCCCGTTCCGTCCGTCGGCTTGTCTCAACTGTTTCGAATTTTAAAAACTGATAAATTCAAATTTTAAATTCTTATTAAATTTGAATTTTTGAAATTTGAATTGATAGGAAATTTTAATTTGAATTATAGATATGGTTGATATCTATAATATCTTAATTATTATTTGAATAATTAGAGATATTTTAAAATAGAAAATTTCAAAATTAGATATTATGAGATAATATCTTTTAGTTTTAAATTTAAATTTTGAATAGATACTTTGAAAAACTGATTATGTGATAGTTAGTTATCTATTTTGAATTTTAAATTTGTTCTAATTCACTCGGTCCTGTTCGATGCTGTTATAACTTTCTTATAACACACTAGTATTTCTATCCGAAGACTCACTTCGATAATTGGTGACTTCATTATGAAAATAGACAATATTACATTATATGGTATAGTAAAGTATTCCATCTTCAATATGCAGAATGCGAACAATTTAATTTAGACATAATGAAATAAAGAATATAATGTCTCCCACATATGNACTTGTTATTTTGAAGATGCTATAACGAATTTCTTATTAAGTGATAATGGTACTTTCAAACAAAATACTAACCACTCAATTTTTTTTTTTTTTTTTTTTGAAAAAGAAAAATATGCTATTCTGTCAGGCCGTATTTTTTAAACTTTGTACACAAAAGGTCGTATTTTTATACCTCTTTGCTGCTAACCGTATTTTTCAAATAATTTGTATAGAAAACCGTACTTTTGTGGAAACCCCTTTGAAAAACAGAAATTTAAGTAAATTGGGCCTAAAATTCTGTCATTTTGCTATAAGGGCAAGAAGTTTTCTTATATTTCTTAAAACATGTTTCGTGAAAAAATTATGAAAAATGTCATTTTAGGAGGTTTTGGTCTATACATATTTTAATGATGTATATTTTGGTGGAAGAACATTATCCAAAATGATAAAATGATTGTTTCGGCATGGTTTTATGAATATCTCTAAAGTACTTTTGCTTTAATTTGCTCCCTTCGGGTTTTATCTTTGTAATCGCACCTTGTTTCTGTTTATTATTGTTATTATTGTTTGTATATACTAAGAATTTAAGACTATAAAGGGTTTAAATAGGTGAGTTTCGGATGCTGATCTATCTATGTTTAGTGTCTCTTTAATATTATTGTCCTGTGTATATAAATACATGTGTATGTATATATTATATATATTGAAAAATGACGTGTGCGCTAAACGAGAAATTCGCTTCTGATTTCTGGACGTGATATTTTTTGTCAATGTACAAATGTAAGAAGTTGCTACGCAACATCGTCCTAGCTCCTGAATCCTATATTCAAATTTCAATTTTATAAGCGATCGATATTTTTCTCCACCAGCCTCATAATCGTTGTCCTTATACGTAAACATATTTAGAATTTTCTAAGCCATCAGAGTTGTCAAACTTTTAACAACCGATCTTGATGACTTTCTATTTCCGTCTTTATTAATAGAATCCTAGATCTTGATGGAAAATATGGATACCTGGATGGATATGCCAAAAATATGTCTAGATCTGACTTTATTAGGGGTTGGTGGTTGTGTCATTTTTATCACGTGGGCGGCCCTAATTGAAGGCCCTCCGTATGTTTTATTTGTTTTTCAATATTACTGTTTACTTTTGGGAGAAATCTTTCAAATTTATATGTGGTTAGCACCCTTCTTATTATCTTCATAACTATTTTGTTCATTAATTTACATGTTTTATTTGTTTTTCATTATTGTTTACTTTTGGGAGAAATCTTTCAAATTTATAATAACTATTCTGTTTATTAATTAGCTAAATAAAAAAAGAAAACAGGAGTACTAACTACTTACACTAAACCCAAAAAAAAAAAAAAAGAAAGAAAAGAACAGAACAGGAGTAACTGTAAGCTCAAAACAATTTACATCAATTCTTTTGAATACTGCAATTTCGATATTTGAATAAACACCAGGTACAACTAATTACCATTACCAAGTTTCTTAATTCAATACAATCTCTAAAGACTAAAATCCTTTTTCTAGGTTGCGAACACGTACGTATCTCTTTATTTGATTCCAAAAGAATGAATTTTTTCTTTGATTTAAATATAGGATAAAATATAAAAGAATGGATCAGTTTTGGCTTTCGTGGAGGTGGAACTAAACCACTGTTAGATTTCGTAATTTGAATTCTGTTTGGCCCGACCCAAAAAGTTCTCAGTATGACATACATGGCGATTTTGTAATTGGAAGAATTTTTTCTGTACATATTTTTTCTGTACACATATGTATTTTAGGGTTTTTGGATTTTTTATATTTTAGCTTGGCCATATAAGACTCAACCGTTTGTACTCAATTTTCGATATAGTGAAAATTTCTTCTCATCTGCTAGTGGTTTTTCCCGATCAGGGTTTTCTTTTTTCTTTTTTCTTTTCTATTGCCTTTATCATTTGTTTATTCTTAATAAAATGGTATTAGAGCTTTTCAAGGTAGGTTTGATCACAATAATGGCAACTATAAAGTATTATATTTCACTTTTGGATCGTAGCACCCAATTTTCGCTATGGTAGGTTAAGATGCGGTTCGTGCTCACGCAGATGGATTTGTATGATGCACTGTTAACAATCAGTTAGATGCCTCATCCTTGTCTGTAGAGGAAAAATAACGTAAGGATCAAAAAGCCCTATCACAGATTCATCTGCAACTGTAAAATCAGACATTACAAGACGTTCTGAAGGAAAAACCTGCATCCTTGTTGTGGTTGAAATTGGAGCAGTTATGCGTGACGAAAAGTCTAACTAACAAGCTGCATCTGAAGCAATGGCTATATTCACATTGTATGGCAAAAGGTATGTCCTTAGACGACCACTTAAACATCCTTAAGGAAATTATTTCTGATCTAGAAACCATAGAGGTTAAATATGATGATGAGGATCTAGGGTTTATTCTGTTGTATTCTTTGCCCCTTTATACGACTTTTAGAGATACTATTTTGTATAGTAGTGAAACTCTTACTTTAAGTGAGGTATATGATACTTTATTCTCTAAGGAGAAGATGAGCCAAATTTTGACTGGAACTGAGACTCAAGCAAAGGATCTTGTTGCTTGAGGGAGGATGCAGGATAGGAATTCTGGTGATGAATCTAGGGGTAGATCAAAATTCAAAAATAAAAACAAAACTTGCAATTATTGTAAGAAAAAAGGACCACATCAAATCTGAATATTATAAGCTGCAGAATAGGAAAAAGAGATAGGCTGCTAATAAAAAGGGAAAACAAGCATATAATTCTGGTGAAGCCAGTATTGCAGAAGATGATTTCAGTGATGGAGAACTCCTAGTATTTTCTGATGGCAACACAAAAACTTTCGATGACTAGATTCTGGATTCAGGCATTGCACATTTCATATGTATCCTAATAGGGATTGGTTCTCAACATATGAAACAATGTCCAAAGGTGTTGTGTTGATGGGAAATAATACACCTCGTAAGGTTATTGGTATTGGAAAGGTCAAAATTAAAATGTTTCATGGGTTTATCAGGACCCTTAGTGATGTGAGACATGTTCCAGATTTAAAGAGAAATCTGATCACTTTAAGTACTCTTGATTCAAAACGGTACAAGTACATTGGTGAAGATGGAGTTTTGAAGGTTTCCAGAGGAGCTCTTGTCGTGATGAAAGGGCAGAACAGATCTGCTGAGTTATATGTCTTGTTGGGTTCTACAGTTACAGATGAAGTAGTTGTCTCTACTCCTTCGTTGTCAGATGATGAAGTTACTAAACTTTAGCATATGCGTCTTGGGCATATGAGTGCAAATTGCATGGCTAAACTAAGTAAAAGAGCACTGCTTGATGGACAGGGTACTAGTAAACTGTAGTTTTGTGAGCAGTGCATTTTTGGAAAATAGAAGAGAGTCAGATTTGCAAAAAGCATCCACAACACAAAAGAAACACTTGACTACATTGTTGTGAAAAATTCGCAAGTGCACGAAGTCGCAAAAACAAGTAATATAATGATAAGCACAATATTGTTCCCTTGGAGATTAATTAACTAGAATTTCCTACTAACTACTGAAATTAGATTAAGCCTAATTTTTTCTAACCAATTAAAGTTCAAAAATAAAGAAATAAAAATAAAAATACTAATAATAAAAATAAGAATAAAAATAAAATACTTAAATAAATTAATTACTAAAAATTAAATAGCGAAAATACCAATGTGAGATAACTTAGGATACCAATTTCACCTTCCCAATCCTCTTAATTTTCTATGTTTATTTCTAATTCAATTAATTTATGCAAATACCAATTAGAAATCCTAATGTGTATTACTAATCTCTTCCAAGACTTAGCAATAATATCTTCACTTAATAATTTACTATATTCCTGTTCAAATTGAATTGAGCGAAAGATTCACTAAGTTCTATGATTTATTTTAAAATTTTATAAACCTATGAGTATATTCTTATCCTATACATTTTATGTTATTCTATTTATAGATATATTCTAAACCCTCTTCAAATTCAGTCTAGAAATTCCTAATCAATTAATTGAGTGATCAATTCAATTAAAAGCGTTAAGCACAAGTAGAATAAACACTTAGTAATGCAAAAGAAATTGGAATTAAAAATTAACTATGAAAAATTGAGAATCATGGTATGGATCCATTTGTTGGAATATTGTCTTATAAAGCAGCTTATTATTTTGACATTATAAACAATATTTATCGGATTATTTGTTATCTATTTATTATTAATAAATTCCATGTTATGAATTTTATTTCATTTATGTCCCATTAATATACATGTGATGTATATGTTTATCTTATGCAAACATCTAAAAGATTCTGAGATATGTAATGAGTAATAAAGAATTATTCGTATGATGAGTTCATATGTAGGCGATATTATATTCTTTATTTCATTATATCTAAATTAAATTGTTCGCATTCTGCATATTAAAGATGGAATACTTTACTATACCATAGAATGTAGTATTGTCTATTTGATTAATGAAGTCTCCAATTATTGAAGTGAGTCTTCGGATAGAAACACTAATGTGTTATAAGAAAGTTATAACAGCATCGAACATGATCGAGCGAATTAGAATTTGAGGTTAAGTGCCGTAACTCAAATTTCTAATTTCACTAATCCAGCACTATTGTAGAAAACTTTAATCCTAGTGATTAACAAACTTACTTTCATGTGTTTTGTCTTTTTGAGTTACCAAAGGAGTAGTTCTGATTTATGGTTCGAACTCAGTTATCTTGGAAGATAAGGTATATGAAATATGTAGAACGTTTTTCATGATGAACGCCATGCATATAATGTCACTTTGAGTTTTTTCAAGTACTTAGATAATATAAACCAGGGCTCCGGTATTCACTATGTGAATTTGACTATGTTGGTATAAGCAGATACAAACACCGTAGTCAACTATTATCCATTAGATAAAAAATAGCAACTCAAAGGTAAATATGTACTAGAGGGATAAGACGGTAATTTCACCCTACTAATACGACATTGCATTGGGGGGTACGTCTACAGGTATAGTATATGCTACATGGATCAAGCTAATTATTTGATAATAAGCTTCACATAAAATAAATGACATTTAGTCCAAGAGTTCAATATTGGGCCTATAGTGGTGTGCCTAATATTAATGGACAAGGCCCAATCATAATTATAAGTTAATTATTATTATGGGCATATGGTCCATTGGAGCTTGGGCTTTATAGATCCATCAGGTCCCCTGTCTAGCTCAAATTAAAGCCCAATAGTTATTTGATGATCAGTTGGGCTCAACAAGCCCAATAAGCCCATTAAGATTTACTAATCTCTCCATAGTTAAGAGAAAAGTTCTCTAACTGCCAGTTTTAATGAGTTACATGTGAAACACCCATCGAGAAGAGAGTATTACATGAAAAACAGAGAGAGGGAGAGCAGAAGAAAATCAGCCACACTGAGGGATTCACCATCCTTAGTGTTTCGGTCATTCCAGAGAAATCTATTTGAGAAGATTGTTTTCTTATTCGTCTGCGGATATCTTTGTTGGGCATCAAGAAAGGTAACTACCCACCGGATCAATCAAAAAGCTTTCGAGAATAGATGGGAAGACGAGAAGGTTATGGAGCAAATCCAGGTATTGTTCTTGTCTAGATCAAGATTTAATTTATGTTAGATCACAATCTGAAATATTTTGTAAAGCGAAAAATTTTAAATGACCAATTCTGCTGCGTTTTTAGATTTTACAAAAGTATGGTGTTCTTGAAAAGAATTTTATGAAAATATTTTCGGGAATTTTATTCCAATGAATACCAGCAATTGGTACCAGAGCATAGTTTTATTGTTGATCTTGCATATTTTACTCCGATCTATTCTCTTGTTGAATGATGTTTATGATTTCTAGAAATTTTTGATTATATTTGGTCTTGTTCATGTTCTAAGTATGCTCTAGTTTGTATGATGGTCAATATATTCAATGAGTTTGAATGATTATTTGATTAGATGTTGCTATGAGGTGATGATCATGTTTGTTTTTCACTTTCGTTTCCAGCATGTTCATGATTTCTATGTGTTCATGTTTTATGTTCTTGATAAAACTATGCAAAAAAAAAATATTTTGATCTTTAATTATTTTTTAAGTTTTTATGAAAACTGTTTTTCTTTTCAATTTGAAAAAAAAAATGAAATGACTGCCAGCGTGAGCCTTGCGGGTGTGACCCGCGTGCAGGCCATGCAGGCATGTCCTCGCGCACGCCTGCGCAGGTGAGGCACTGCTGGCCACGTAGATACAATCCGTGCATGGCCTGCGGGTTGCCTCCCCACACGGGTTCTTCCCGTGCATGCAACACAGGCACGGTGCCCAGGCTGCACGGTTCTCTATGCACATGGCCTGTGAGCGGCCAGTCCATGCATGCGGCATGGGCGTGGCCCTATTGGCTGCGTGGATACAATCTGTGCGTGGCCTCTGGGTGGCCAGCTTGCACATGCCGCGTGGGTTCACCCTGCACATGCGGCGCAGGCACGCTCTGCTAGTTGCGCAGATATGATCTATGCATGGCCAGCAGGTGGCCTCCTACGCATCGGCTGCGCAGGTGGTCTCCTGTGCCTTGACTACTCGGGCGTGCTGCCTTGTGCGTTTGTCGTACGAAAACTACACGAGCTCGTAGTCACTCGAGAGTTGTCCCGAGCGAGGCCGTGTAGCGTTGTGCGAGCCCGTTGGCACCTGGTAGTTGTCCCGAGTGTGGCCCATAACATCCTAAGGCCAATGTTCACGTAACGGCCTCCCGTTCCGTCCGTCGGCTTGTCTCAACTGTTTCGAATTTTAAAAACTGATAAATTCAAATTTTAAATTCTTATTAAATTTGAATTTTTGAAATTTGAATTGATAGGAAATTTTAATTTGAATTATAGATATGGTTGATATCTATAATATCTTAATTATTATTTGAATAATTAGAGATATTTTAAAATAGAAAATTTCAAAATTAGATATTATGAGATAATATCTTTTAGTTTTAAATTTAAATTTTGAATAGATACTTTGAAAAACTGATTATGTGATAGTTAGTTATCTATTTTGAATTTTAAATTTGTTCTAATTCACTCGGTCCTGTTCGATGCTGTTATAACTTTCTTATAACACACTAGTATTTCTATCCGAAGACTCACTTCGATAATTGGTGACTTCATTATGAAAATAGACAATATTACATTATATGGTATAGTAAAGTATTCCATCTTCAATATGCAGAATGCGAACAATTTAATTTAGACATAATGAAATAAAGAATATAATGTCTCCCACATATGAACTTATCATATGAATAATTCTTTATTACTCATTACATATCTTGGAATCTTTAGATGTTTGTATAAGATAATCATACACATCACATATATATCAATGGGACATAAATGAAATAAAAAATTCATAACATGGAATTTATTAATAACAAATAGATAACAAATAATCTAATAAATATTGTTTATAATATCGAAATAATAAACTACTTTATAGGACATTATTCCAACAATCTCCCACTTGGCTTTTAAAGCAGATGTGACATATCACGTAGTCCCATTCCTTCTAGGTGGTCCTTGAATACTTAGTAGCCAAAGATTTGGTAAAAGGATCAGCAAGGTTCTCTATAGATGCTATCTTACTCACTATCACGTCTCCTCTTCAAACAATTTCTCTGAGTACATGATATTTCCTTTCTATGTATTTTCCTCCCTTATGGCTTCTAGGCTCTCTAGAGTTAGCAACTGCTCCACTGTTATCAGAGTAGAGTGTTATGGGTTGTAGTGTTTCAGGTACTACCTCGAGATCCATAAGGAAATTACGAAACCAGACTGCCTCTTAGCTACTTCAGAAGCTACTACATATTTGGCCTCTATGGTTGAATCTGTAACACAAGATTGCTTGATACTCCTCCATATAATGGCTTTACCACCAAAGGTAAATACTGAACCAAAGGTTGATCTTCTAGAGACTTTATCAGATTGAAAATCTGAATCAGTATATCCAATAGGTGTTCGATCTTCTCCAGAATATACAAGCATATGATTTCTAGTTCTCCGAAGATACTTTAGAATATGCTTGACTGCACCCTAATGTTCAGGTCCTGGATTGGATTGGTAATGACTTACAATCCCAACAGCATAACAAATATCTGGTCTTGTGCAAAGCATAGCATACATGAGACTTCCTACTGCCGAGGCATAAGGAATATTTCTCATATGTTCTTTCTCTTTTTATGTCTTAGGAGAATTCTCATTAGACAGAGTAATTCCTTTCCAAAAGAGTGTTAAACTTTTCTTGGAATTTTGCATTGCAAACCAAACTAGTATTTTGACTATGTATGAAGCTTGTGATAAAGATATGTGTTTGTTCTTTCTGTCTCGAAGAATCTGTATTCCTAGAACATTAGCAAGCCTCACCTAAGTCTTTCATATCAAACTGTTGTGCTAACCAGACTTTCACTGATGATAATGATCCAACATCATTCCTAATGATTAGAATATCATCAATATATAGTACTAAAAAAATCACTCTATTATCCTAAATTTTTTTATAGACACAAGGTTCATCTACATTTCGTTCAAAACTATAAGACTTAATTGCTTCATTAAATCTTATGTTCCAAGATCTAGAGGCTTGCTTGAGTCCATAAATAGATCTCTTAAGTTCAAAAACTTTTCTTACTTGGCCCTTTTCAATGAATCCCTCTAGTTGTATCATGTAGATATATTCATCAAGATTACCATTCAAGAATGTAGTCTTGACGTCCATTTGCTATATCTCATAATCAAGAGATACAGCGATGGATAAGAGTATGCAAATAGACTTGATCATAGCAAAAAGAGAGAAGGTTTCTTCATAGTCCTTCTATGTATAACCCTTTACAACTAACCTTGCTTTGAAAGTCTCCACTTTCCCATCTATTATTCTCTTTCTTTTATAGACTCACTTACACCCAATGGATTTTATCCCTTCCGGTGGATTTACAAGTTTCCAGACTTTATTAGAGTACGTAGACTCTATTTCAGATTCCATTGCCTTTTGCTAGAGATCTTTATCAACATCATCCATTGCCTCATTGTAGGTGTAAGGATCAGATTCTTGGTCACAAGACTCTCCTATTCCCAAGTATCTTTCAGGTTGTCTCACAACTCTCCCACTACGACGAAGATCCAATGTGTGTTGAGTTTCAAGTGATTTATCTTTCCTAAGTGCTTTTTCAAACTTATCTTCTATAGATTGGCTGATAACATCATCAGTTAATTCATTAAGAACTAACTTACTTTTGGGCTTAAAATCTTTCATATAGTTTTCTTCCAAGAAAGTAGTATTTATACTCATAAACACTTTTTTTTCTTCAATACTATAGAAATAATACCCTTTTATTCCTTTTGGGTATCCCATAAATAGACACAATTCAGATCGTGATTCCAACTTAGTCATTTTCCCTTTCAGCACGTATGCTGGACAACCCCAAATATAGATATGACGCAAACTAGGTCTATGTCCTATAGTTCAAATGGTGTCTTAGGTACTGACTTAGAAGGAATTCTATTCAGCAGGTATATAGCAGATCTAAGGCATAACCCTAAAAAGATGCGGGTAATTATGAATAACTGAGCATCGACCTGACCATATCCAAAAATGTCCTATTTCTTCTTTCAGCAACACCATTTAGTTGAGGCGTACTAGGTGCTATGAGTTGGGATAGGATCCTATTGTCTGTGAGAAATTTAGAGAATTCCCCAAAGAAGTATTCACCACTTCGATCAGATCGAAGGGTCTTTATGTTCTTTCCTAACTACTTTTCATTTTCTACTTTGAATTCTCTGAACTTTTCAAAAGAATCCGATTTGCATTGCATTAGATAAATATAACTAAATCTAGAATAATCATCTGTAAATGTAATGGAGTATTCAAAACCTTCTCGAGCTTGAATATTCATAGGTCCGCAGACATCAGTGTGTACTAACTCAAGACATTCTTGAACTCTAAGACTTTTTTCAGTAAATGGTCTTTTAGTCGTTTTACCTTCCAGACAGGATTCACAAGTTAGTAATGGTTTGACTTCTAACGAACTTAGAGGTCCATCATTAACTAACCTTTGAATTCTTTTTAGGTTAATATGACCGAGTCTCAAATGCCAGAGATAAGTTTTCATCATTAGTACTCACTTTCACTTTCTTATGTTTAGGTTCTTCATGTTCAGAATTATTTTCAAGATTGTGCAATGAAATACTTTTAGGTTGAACAAAGAAAAAATTATTCCTATGAGTACCAGTGCAAATAAGACTTTTATTCTTTCTTATAGAAATTTTATTGTCAAAATGAACAGAATAACTTTGTCTCATCAAACAGGAAACAGAAATCAAATTCCGTTTAAATACCAGAATATAATAACAATTTTTTATTTCTAAAAACTTAAAATCATCAAAATTCAAAATAACATCTCCCATTGCACGAGCTTCAACTATTGAGCCATCTCCCAATCCCAGTGTGAACTCTTCACTATCGAACTTCCTAGTTTCCTTGAACCCCTGCAAAGTATTACAAACATGGTCAGTGGCTTTCGAATCTACGATCTAAGAATCGACAGAATCAACCACATGATAAGCCTCAATGAACAACAAATTGTCATTACCTTGTTTGTCCTTGCCGTTGTCATTCTCCTTCTTAAAGGCTAGGTAAGTTTTGCAGTTTCTCTTCCAATGTCTATCCTTACCGCAATAGAAACATTCTCCCTTTAGTTTGGCATCTTTCTTGGTCGTCTTTTTCTTTGGAGCTAGAGAAGCAGGGGTCTTTTTCTTCCCCTTACCTTTGCCTTTCGACTTAGGTTTGGAAGAACTAGCTTGAGCTACATTAGCCTCAGCTGACCCCGGCTTATTCTTAATAAGAATATTCCCAATAATTTGCAGATCTTTCATCAGGCCAGTAAAAGTATAATCCTTCTGGCAAATCTCATGATCAATCTTAAATTGATTGAAGGTGTCTGACAATGTGTTCAAAACCATGTCAATTTGGGTGTCACAATCAATTTCAGCTCCAAGGATTTCCAGTTCGTTAAGGTATGCGATGACTTTCATCATATATTCTCGAACTGGAGTACCATTCTTTTGACGAAGATTCTTGAATGCACTTGTAGCCTCATTTCTAGCTTGACAACCGAGACTGACGAATATTTTGTCAACACTCAGTATCATGTCAGCAGCAATATCCATCCCACGATGTTGTTGTTGCAATATATTGCTCATTGAGCCAAGTATATAACACTTAGCTATCTCATCAGATTGCTTCCACTTATCATATAAGTTTCTTTTATCGTTGGTAGATTCCTCAGTTGGCTGAGTAGGACATGGAGTGGTGAGAACCCACTTATGTTTATCAGCAGTAAGCACTATGTCTAGGTTACGTTTCCAGTCTATATAGTTTTCACTGTCCAGCTTATTTTGTCTGAGTAAAGTGGATAAAGGATTAAGTGCCATATCTACTAAAAAATAAATAAACGTTCCATGTATAAGCAAATATTATATATCATGTTTCGAATAATTAATATAAAATATTAAGCATACAATATGCAAGTAAAGTATCCCTAAGACTATCACTTATATTCACGGTAATTTAACCTACCATTGATTACAAGCCTCCTGCGGGAAGTCATGCAATCAACAAGTCAAACTGAAATAATTTCAATTAGTAAATAGACAGATAACTCTTATCCTGTTTTTCTAACTACCATTCTCTTTGGTCCTCTAATCGACTAATAAGCACTCCTACGGGAGGATATTAATATTTCGAGTTGAGTGTTTAATCATTATTTCAGTAACTAAGCTTTCTATATAAGACCGTCTCCTACGGGCGATCAGCCTCACATAGTCTACCTAGTACCTTATCCTAAGAAGCTCATTTCTAGTATTACCTGGATGAAAATCCTCCTATGGGAGCTCAGCAAGATTCTGAGGCAAGGCTCATCCTAATACATAACGAACCAACAATGGAGACTATAGGTATCACATACCTTCTCCCACTCAATATTTTACAATTACGGATTTATTGATTTTACCCAGTTATCTAACTAGTTTAGTAACCTAAAATAATTATGTAAGCATGTTCATATTTGCATGAGAGTAGCTCTAATTTTCTATATGACATGTTACTAAAAGATCATGTAATAATACTTAATTATTAGGCATGCATGCAACATTGTCCTAATAATACCAAATTAATAAGCAGATAATTAATTAATTGTTACTGATTTATTAATTTCCGATAATTTAAAATTATTTAAATAAGATAGTGTTAAATATTTAAATATAGAAGATAATATTTAACATTTAAATTAGAAAAGATTTTCACAAAATCTAACCAGTTTAAATAAAAGATTTAACTAATTAAATCTCCTTAAATGTCTCAAATTTAAATTTCAACTTTCGAAATATTAATTTGAGTTTAACTTCCTTAAATATCTCCCATTATCTTATCCTAACAGATTTGAATTCAAAATTCAGATCAATATCAAATCTCATTAAATATTTACTGAAAATAAATTCAAATTTGAAAATTTGAAAAAGATATTCTGATTTAAAAGATAGAAGATTTTACAGATAAAATCTCCTACAACATCTCTAATTTGAATTAAAACAAATTCAAAAGTCAAAAAACGATAACTAACTATTATATAATTAGTTTTTCAAAATATCTATTCAAAATTTGAATTTAAAATAAAAGATATTATCTTATAATATCTTATTTTAAAAATTTCCATTTTAAAATATCTTTAATTATTCAAATAATAATTAAGATATTATGGATATCAACCATATCCATAATTCAAATTAAAATATCTTATCAATTCAAATTTCAAAAATTCAAATTTAATAAGGATTTAAAATTTGAATTTAAATTTTAATCTATCAGTTTTCATAAAACTATGAATAAATTAAATTAATTTTTAAAAACGAAAATAATTAAAATTATGGCCGGAAATACGAAACGTGTCTGGACAAGCCGACGGACGGAACGAAAGGCCGGTACGTTAACGTCGGCCTCGGGACGTTATGCGGCCATGCTCGGGACAACTACCGGGTGCCAACGGGCTCACATAACGCTACGCGGCCTCGCTCGGGACAACTACTGGGTGACAACGGGCTCGCGTAACTCTTGCACGTGAAATGCATGAGGCGGCACCCCGAGCAGCCAAGGTACGGGAGGCCACTCGCGCAGCTAGTGCGTAGGAGGCCGTCTGCTGACATGCTTGGATCACATCCGCGTGGCCAGCGGGGTCGTGCCTGCGTGGCATGCGTGGGGTGAACCCGCACAGCATGTGCAGGGTGGCCACCTATAGGCCATGCGTGGATCACATCCGCACGGCCTGCAGGGGCCGAGCCCACGCTAGATGCATAGGGTGAACCCGCACGGCCTACATAGGGAGGCAGTCCACAGGCCACGCGCGGATCCCATCCGCGTGGCCAGTAGCGCCTCATCTATATGGCCATGCGCGGGGCCGTGCCCACATTGCCCGTGCACGGGTCACACCCGCAGGGCTCACGCGGGCAGTGCACACCGCTCCTAGACGTGTACCACTCCGTCATTTCGTTTTTTTTTTTAAATTTTTAAATTGAAAAATAGTTTTCATAAAACTCAAAAACAATTAAAGATCAAAATATTTCTATGCATAGTTTTATCAAGAATATAAAACATAAACACATAGAAATTAAGAACATGCCAGAAATAAAAAAACGAACATGATCATCACGTTATAGCAACATCTAATCAGATAATCATTCAAACTCATTGAATCTATTGACCATCATACAAACTAGTGCATACTCATAATATGGAGAAGACCAAACATAAACCAGACTTTTCCGGAAATCAAAAACATCAATCAACAAGAGAATAGATCGGAGTAAAATATGTTAGATCAACAATAAATCCGGCTCTGGTACCAATTCCTAGTGTTCACTAGAATAAATTTCCAGAAAATATTTTCATAAAATCATTTTCAAGAACACCATAATTTTGTAAAATTCAGAAACACAGCGGAATTGGTCGTTTAAAATTTTTTACCTACAAAAACTTTTGGATCATGATCTAACATTAATTAACTCTTGATCTAGATAAGAACAATTCCCAGATTCGCTCCATAACCTTCTTGTCTTCCCATCTATTCTCGAAAGCCGTTTGATTGATTCGGTGGATGGTCACCATCTTGATTCCCAACAAAAAGATCCACAGATGAACAAGAAGACAATCTCCTCGAACTGATTTCTCCGGGATGGCCGAAAAATACCAAGGATAGTGAACCCTAGTGCTGGCCAATTTCTGCTCTCTCTTTCTCTCTACTATGCATGTGACACTCTTTTCTAAAAGGGGTGTTTTATGTGTAGTTGATGTTCTGTGCAGTTAGAGAACTTTTCTCTTAACTATAGAGAGATTAGTAAACTCTAATGGGCTTATTGGGCTTGTTGGGCTCAACTGATCATCAAATAATCATTGGGCTTTAATTTGAGCTAGACAGGGGACCAGATGGATTTATAAAGCCCAAGCTCCAGTGGACCATATACCCACTATCATAATTAACTCTTAATTATAATTGGGCCTTGTCCATTAATATTGGAGCACACCACTATAGGCCAATATTGAACTCTTGGACTAAATGTTATTTATTTTCTGTGAAGCTTATTATCAAATAATTAGCTAGATTGATTTAGCATATACTATACATGTAGATATACCCCCAATGCAATACCGTACTAGCAGGGTAAAATTACCGTATTACCTCTCTAGTATACATTTACTTTTGAGTTGCCATTTTTCATCTAATGGATAATAGTTAACTATGGTGTTTGTATCTGCTTATACCAATACAGTCGAATTCACATAGTGAATACCGGGGCCCTGGTTTATATTATCCAAGTACTTAAAAAAACTCAAAGTGACATTATACGCCTGACGTCTATCATGAAAAATGTTCTATATATTTCATACACCTTATCTTCCAAGATATCGGAATTTGAACTATAAATCAGAATTAGTCCTTTAGTAACTAAAAAAGACAAAACACATGAAAGTAAGTTCGTTAATCACTAGGATTAAGATTTTCTATAATAGTGCTAGATTAGTGAAATTAGAAAATTAAGTTATGGCACTTAACCTTAAATTCTAATTCACTCGGTCCTGTTTGATGCTATTATAACTTTCTTATAACATACTGGTATTTCTATCCGAAGACTCACTTCGATAATTGGTGACTTCATTATGAAAATATACAACACTACATTCTATAGAATAGTAAAGTATTCCATCTTCAATATGCAGTATACGAACAATTTAATTTAGACATAATGAAATAAAGAATATAATATCTTTCACATATGAACTCATCATACGAATAATTCTTTATTATTCATTATGTGTCTTGGAATCTTTAGATGTTTGTATAAGATAATCATACACATCACATGTATATCAATGGGACATAAATGAAATAAAAAATTCATAATATGAAATTTATTAATAACAAATAGATAACAAATAATCCAATAGATATTGTTTATAATGTTGAAATAATAAACTACTTTACAGTACATTACTCCAACAGTTAGTACTTTTCCAAAATTCTATTTATAAAATAAGTTTACAAATAATCAAGAGTAGTCATACATACAAAACCAAAACTAAAACCAAAATCACCATCATGTTGTACATATGATAAATCAAACAAGTATATGTATGAGCTCTCATCCTCTCATCATGGTCTTATAATACCTCTTTAATAGGGTGCCCAGCATCCTGACACTATCCGGAGGTGTGTCAGCAAATCCTGTGCAGGGGCGTAGGTCTCTCATCTAGTGCTACAGCAACTCATCACCGATCTAAATACCATGATGTTAAAATGGAACTCAAGTGTGTAATCCTATAGTAGGTACAATATATCTTAAAGTGTGTAATAACCATGCATCAAGTATATCAAGAAAATCATACTTTAAAACTCAATTGGTATTATTCTGGGATTTACAGAAAATCGGGCAGCATAACGGCTGTATTTTCACAAAACCAAAATTTTAAACCTGCACAAAAGTCATACAAACTAATCCCAGATCAATCCAATATATTTCAACAGTTCACAAATCTACCAAATATCCAATAAAATCCATGAAATCCATGAAAATCAACAATTTCAAGAAATAGGTTATAATGCGTAATTTAAAACAAAATAAGCTGAAAACTTGGTAATTGAACCCTTACCTCGCCTTGATAGCTAAGCTAAGCTATCGGCCCTCGTAGATTCTCCCATTGGTCACCCGGTCACTCGGAGGGTCGTTTCGGGATCCCGTGAGCTCACTTCGAGGGGTGACTTTCCAAACGAAGCCTTAAATTGGAAAACAGAGGTCACCACTGAATTCAGAGCACCCAAAAATATTATGTTAGATATTTAATTCGATTAATTTGGACCCTGGGCCAAGACCGGGCTGGTGGCACGTAAATCGATGCAAAATCCTGAACCTCGCGTCTCAGATTTCGTGCCACCTCAAAATTTATTGATGTTTTGTATCAAAACTCATCTCTTGTTCTTACTTAGTCCAATTATGAAGTCCAATTTCAGTTTTGAGGCCTCTAGCTCAAATTTGGGCATAATTAGAAACTAATTACAAAAGTTATAAAAATGCCATTTTTTGAAAATATTTAGATAAAAGCCACAAAATTCAGATAAGATTTTCTCTCAACTTACCCATCCATTTTCCACAAATTTACCACCCTTCATCTTGTTTTAATCCATATTTTCATGCCCCAAAGTTTCTAGAACAATAGATGAACATAACAAAAATAATTGCACAAAAGCCACTTTTTGTTACGAAAATGGCATAAAAAGTTTTAGAGGCTCATCGGAGCTTCTTGGAAATTAGTGGTGGTGGAGGGTCAACCCACATAGGAGGAAGCTTGGGCTTCGACTTAGTGGCGGTGGGTGGCGGGTAAGGGCGGCGTAACGGCGAAAACTGGCCGCGGCTTCGCGAGCTTCTCCTCGCGGCTAGACGGTACGATAGGCTCCGGTGACCAGCGTCGGAGCTGCATCTGGCCGTGGGGGAGGTGCTTTGGCGGGCTTTGCTGCTGCACAAGGAAGAAGGGTGAGGAAGAAGAAGAAGAAGAAGAAGAAGGAGAGAGGGAGAGAGAGGTAACGTGAAAGAGGGGGAGAGTTAGGGATTTGGGGACCATTTGGGGGTTTTGTGACATATGTCAGTTAATGAGCTGGTCAAAATAAGTTTTTAAAATTGTAGTATGGCCCATTATTTAACTTTTTCTTCATTTAAGTCCTCAAAAATCTGATTTTTGACCCTAACTTTGTGAATTTATTTCTCTTTGACCCCTTTAAATTTGATTTAGCTTTCTGCCAACTTTTTATTAATTTAAATTTTTTTTCTTCAATTTATGAAAAGACAATAATACCCTTAATTAAAAGTCAAGGTCTTCACAGCAAGTGCAGCAGCTGAGTGAGGTAATGACCATGCGTCAAAACCAACTAAAGTGTCTTAATACTAATAAAAGAAATCAACTTTTCATGTTGTATGCATGCATAGATGCTTACATGGACACACTTAAACATATGTAAATATATAGCGCACAGTTATTAGGCACCCTCAAAATCAGTACCAAATCACATAGTTCCTATATCATTATCCTAAAAGAAAATAATTAAACTCGATATATTGGAGTCCTTCATATCAATAAGGAAGTAGTACCCAACTTGCAATAAGTAATAAGTAATTGTAACAGTTATATATGGTCATATATGGTAGAAATTAGATATGAACCAAAGTCTCATAAAGGTTTTTTATATAAATGGTAGTATTCGAATATCTCAAGGTACACCTAATAACTATATCTTTAGAACTCAAATATCTGCTCTTTTTCTTTGCAGAAGTTTTTCTTTCTTTTAATGTAACATATTGTATTAATTAAATCATATAGAAAAGGAGGTAGTTTCAAATCTATATATATATATATTATATAAGTGCAAAACTATTTTGAGAGCAGAGAAAATCTGAACTATTGACATATGAAAAAAAATATGGTTATATGAGAAAACTGAAAAGTATCTTAGAAATTGGTCCTCTACTTAAAAAAAATTGAAACAGAAAACCCACAAAACCAAGCAATCTTCTTCAACCCAACCATAAGAAAATCGAACATGCAAACATGAGTTCTACTATCTCAAGTTGAATAAGAAAACCCTAGACATTCAAAATTGATTTTCCAAAAAGTGGTTTATACACGAGAAAATAACTTACCTACAATTTAGATTAATGCTGCAAATTTGTGCATTTTAGGAAGGGGCATTTTAGGAATGCTTGTTAGGTGAGGAAAGGAAAAGGGTTGTTTATCAGCTGTGTGAGAATGCTGGGAGTGGGTTTGGGAGTTTAATTTAGTGAATTGACAATTAGGGAAGAGGAGTCTATCTTGAATACACTCGTTATATATCACAATTTTCCTCATTTTCCATCTGACTTTCATCATATAAGACACTCACAAAAACTCAAGCTGCTTCAACTTATATAGGGAAAATGTTCCATGCAGCAGATTATCAGACAATATGATGCATTGACAAATAAATAAGAACACCAAAGTCGAAGGAGGTAAACAATTGTTAAATCTAAAGCAAAGAAAGAACTCTTACAAAGGAATAAGTGAAGCAAGTTGCCAATCTTGTTCGCTTTTTGGCCCTTTAAACCATTCTCTTACAATCTCCGTCATTATTTTTGTTCACAAAAACCCTCAACAAAAGAAATAATCCAATATAGTAATAGTTAAATGGAATCAGAATCAAAAGGAAAAAAAACCATAAAAGCAAAATAATGAACCATTGCATAGTCATCTTGATTCAATGAACCTTTAGTCCTAAAAGAAGAATATTAAATATGATCCTCTTTTAAGATAGTTGAGGTCCTCAACGTAAACTTCTTTCAATTGATCAGCCATATCTAAAGCATGAAGCCATGCTCTATTTACAATTATATTCTTAGTCTCTTATTTTACTTATAGTTTCTTTATGCTCGACTAATTTAAAATAACTAAAAACTTGTCCTTCACATTTTTACATCCTGAGCTAATGAGCTAATTCATTACTGATACTTGATAGAACAAAGTACAACTCTGTTTAAAAGTAAAACTTCTTCTCTAATATTTTCATTGTTAAGACCCTGATCTCGGGCCATGATAAAAAAATTGGTATCAGAGATATGCACCATTTTCCACCAGATCATAAAATAACCATGCAGTATTTGTTAGTCAAATAATATTTAGTTCTCAAAACTAAATTCTCAATCATTTTAGTTTTTCTAGAAATTTTGGCCGCATGATAGGGAGATGGTGACAAGGCTCCAGCTTCCGGCTAAGGGGGTTCTTAAAGGTAACGAGGCATTCTGGGCAGTTGGCAGTGGCTGGGTCTCACCGGAGGGGCAACGATGCTGAGGAGGTCATGATCAGCCGCTTGAACCTTACATTATTTTTTATTTTATTTTATTTTTTTTCTGTTTTTTGGTTTTGGTAAGGTTCTGGAGAAGAGTATGAGAGAAAGAGAGGGGAAGTAGAGAAAAAATTATCGGTGACGATTCCGACTATTATAGGACCTCCAACCGGTCTTCTTCGACTTTTTT
Source organism: Trema orientale (assembly GCA_002914845.1). Lineage (NCBI taxonomy): Eukaryota > Viridiplantae > Streptophyta > Magnoliopsida > Rosales > Cannabaceae > Trema > Trema orientale. The sequence goes on from JXTC01000330.1 coordinate 320,455, forward strand.
GGATGTAAGGAAGCTTGTGGTAAGAATCTCGTAACCTGATTTAGCCCCGTTTGAATTTGAGTACACTAAGTTGTTTTAGTGGGTTAGGTTTCGTATAGCTAAGTTTTAATCCAACCGTTAGATTTTCAAATGGACACAAGCCATGGATTAATATGCTCGATTTGATATTTGAAAGATCCTGAGTTATGCATATTGATGTGTAATATTTTATTGGAGACATAATTCGAACTTTTTAATTCGTAGAGTTTGCAAATAGATTATGCATATTGATGTGTAATATTTTATTGGAGACATAATTTAAACTTTTGGTTGACTATGCAAAAAGATCTTTTCGATGAACATGCTTGACAGGAAGAATGAGGCTTTAAAATTATTGTTTACCTACTTAGATCAAAAAGTTTAACCATGCACACTACTATTTTTCTAAAATGCTTTATACTTTCTCTCTATCTATGAAATATCTATCAAAACTATTTTTAATAAAATTGCTAGAGTGTGGTAACCTCAAAGTTATAAAACTCAAAGAAACTAAAACATGCCTTACCTAAAGTTTTCATTAATAAAGAATTATGAAAATGTATTCGCATATGTGCTTTGCCTACTAAAAGAATATGTGATTTTGAATCTCTTGGAAATATATGTTTGAAAACTTTGGAAATATTTTGGGATATTAAGAAAATTTTTATTATGTTTAACTATGTTTTAAAAGAAAATTGACGTGATTTAAGTACTTGAAAGCATAGTTAGCTTCTAGGTGTTGAGAACTCCTAGTGTTGGAGATTTAGGATGATATTTCATTTGAACTTTCGAATAAAGTTATTTTAGTCTTGGGTACCTAAGCCTTGAGGAGACTTAGGTAGTGCATGATAGTGTATGACATTTCCTGCAAAATTTAAGTTGATATATATATATATTTGAGGTAATTGTCCTAATGGCTAGACAAGCTGCTTAGTTTATACCTGTAGTTCTATTTCTATTTCCTGATGGGAGTCTATATCATGTTTAATTTCCTTTCTTTGTCCAAATATTTAGCCAAGTTTAGTGTATTCAAAAAAGGATGTATGTGGATGATTTTACTACAATATTAAATACTTAGAATTATAAATAATTTTTGTAAACTATTTGGACATTGGACTCATTTTACCAAAATTTAAGATTTATCAACAAGTTTCCAAATGAATCAACTAGAATCCTTCTTAAACTTTAGTGGACGTTTTTCTTGAGTAATTAAAACTAACGAAAGATTTCTTGGTTAAAGAATTTATAATAATTTGAGGGCACAAATGAAAATTCTAAGTACTTGATTTCTTCTAAATTTTGTAAACTCGTTATGTTATTATATTCTCACTTAAAATTACTAAACATCACGACTTTTGATTTCCAATCTTGATAGAATGCTCTCATTTGTGGAATTTTCTTCTTTGGTACTTGAAGACTGGATCAAAAAATTCACTCACCGCCACCAAACACCGCCCTATTGCTTGGATATGGAATGGTTGATGGTATGATTTTACTTTATCACTTTTGGGCTCATTTGTTGTTGTATACTGGTGCTTCACATTCCTTTATATATGTGTTATTTGTTGCTATATTGGGATTGAAATTTGAGACTTTTGATCCTCCTTTGAACCTGGATACTCCTTTAGGAAATTTTTATGGTGTGTCTACTACATGTAAGTCTTGTCATATCATAATTGATGGTTGTGATACTTATTAATCAATTTGAAGTGATTCTTGGTATAGATTGATTGTCCAAATATCGGGCTATAGTGGATTGTCATAGTAGGAAAGTAACTCTTCATTCTTATCGATACATTCCTTCTTGGTGTCAATAAGTGAGTATCACTTGAGGAACTTTACTTGTGTTGATGTTTGGAAATTATTGGAGACTCTTGCCATAATTTGTTCTGAATTAGAGTCCTCATTGAGTTTGTTAATAATGAGCTGAGCTTGTAACTCACTACTTGATTTGAGTTGGATCCAAGCATTGTTATGGTGACATAATTGATAGCACTAGAGATCAATTACTCGTGGATTTGTATAGAAAGTTGTTGAACTCTTGCCATTATATTTTCAAAGGGAATACTTGGAGTTTAGGTTTGGTTTGCCTACAGCCAAGATGAAACCTTATTGTGAACTAGTGTAGTATTCCTATATACCCCTAATTTTTGCGTTTCATTTTTTCAGAACATATTATCAAACTTTGACTTAGTACTTGATTTTAAAACAAAGGAATACATTCACAAATTCGATTTACAAATCGACTTCGACTCGGACATAAGTTGTTTAGGGAAAGTCATGTGTATGTGCTTTTTACAACTAGTATTACTACTTGGAAATCTTTTGACATGGGTCATGTATAAGTTTAAGATATGCCTTTGGAGCTTTAAGCGCTTTTTACAACTAGTATTACTACTTGGAAATCTTTTGACATGGGTCATGTGCAAGTTTGAGATATGCCTTTGGAGCTTTAAGCGGGTTTGAAGGAACTTCCCATTTGTGATTTCTCTTATATTAGTTTCTTGGAGAATGAAACTTGGTTATGAATGCCTAGCTTGGGAACTTAATTGAATGAAATTTTTTATTTTTGAATCTTGATTTGGAGGTTTAGTGAAACGTTGTTGTTATCGCCATGTTGTTGGAAGTACTTATTTTTCCAAACTTCTCACTATTTTGTATTATCCAGGAAAGGCAAATGTCGTGGCAGATGCACTGAGTAGAAAATCTCCTAGTAGTTTATCGGTTCTAAGCAAGTTATCAAAGCCACTTCAGGAGGATATGTGTGGAGCATAAATTAAGATGATCATTGGTAAATTGGCAACAATGACACTTCAGTCGACATTATTAGAAAGAATTAAACAGGGTCAACTTACAGATCTGTATTTGTTAAAACAGAAAGATGAAGTGGAAGATAGAAAGACCACTGATTTTAGCATCTCAGTTAATGGGACTATCAAGTTTAAAAATAGATTATGTGTCCCAAATGATAGGACTCAAGAATGAAATTCTTATAGAAGCTCACACTACACCGTACTCATTGCATCCAGGAACTACAAAGATGTATAATGATTTAAGAATGTATTATTGGTGGCCTGGAATGAAAAGGGACGTCGTAGAGTTTGTAGCCAAGTGTCTCACATGTCAACAGATTAAAACCGAACACCAGAGATCCGCTGGTCTATTGCAACCACTACAGATTCCAGAATGGAAATGAGAGAAAATTACTATGGATTTTGTAGTTGGATTACCTAGAACTTTGAAACAGCATGATGCCATTTGGGTTAGAGTAGATAGATATACAAAATCAGCACATTTCCTTCCTGTACGCATGACCTACACTATGGATTAGTTTGCAGAACTGTATGTTCAAGAAATTGTGAGACTGCATGTGTACCACTTTCAATTATTTCTGATCAGGATCCGCGATTGATTCGCAATTCACTTCAAAATTTTGGGAAAGTTTGCAGAAGGCCATAGGAACCAGATTGAAGTTTAGTATCGCTTTTCACCCTCCAACCAATGGACAAACAGAAAGGACAATTCAGACTTTGGAAGATATGTTAAGAGCATGTGTTCTAGATTTTCAAGGATCATAGAGTAAATACCTGCCATTGATTAAGTTTGCTTATAATAACAGTTATCAAGCAACAATTGGTGTAGCTCTATATGAAATGCTATATGGTAGAAAGTGTCGATCTCCAATCTATTGGGATGAGATGGGAGAAAAGAAGTATCTTGGCCCAGAGTTAGTCAAAGAAACCACAGAGGCAATAGAAAAGATAAGAAAAAGAATGCTTGCTACACAGAGTCGACAGAAGAAATACGCTGATCCAATGCAAAGAGATGTAGAATTCAATGTAAGGGATATGGTATTTTTAAAAGTAGCACCAATGAAAGAAGTGATGAGATTTGGAAAGAAAGAAAAGTTAAGTACTAGATTTATTGGGCCTTTTGAGATCCTTGAAAGAGTCGGAAACATAGCATACAGACTTGCTTTACCTCCGTCACTGTCAAGCGTGCACAATGTCTTCCACATCTCTTTATTAAGGAAATATGTTTCAGACCCCGCCCATCTGTTGAGTTATGAGCCACTAGAGCTGAATCGAGATTTGACATATGAGGAACGACCAGTACAGATATTTGACAGAAAAGAAAAAGAATTGAGAAATAAGAAAATTCCACTAGTTAAAGTCCTATAGAGGAATTTTGCAGTAGAAGAGGCGACTTGGGAGCGAGAAGATGAAATGAAAATTAAGTATCTAGAAATATTTTGGTAAGCAAATTCCGAGGACTAAATTTTATAAGGTGGAGGGGATTATGACATCTAGCTCCTCACGTAATTAAGAGAGCCAATAATAGCATGATTGCACTGCTTTTGATATTTCTGTCATAAGTGCATGTGCTTGTGCTTATTATTTTGAGTGTTTAAATTATTAAATCACGGTTATTAAATTTCTATTTTTCAAGTATTTTGTTGTTATTTGTAGTGAAATGCTCTTGATTTGCTCTTCGGTACAAGTTTGATGTGTGTTAAATTAATTATTTTAGCATATGAAACAAAGTGAATAATTTTTAAGGAACATGAGTATTGTACTATTTTATTTATAATATTTAACGAGTCTTTTTAATTCTCAAATGTCTTATAATTTTTTTAAATTAAGGTTGGATCCCCGTTATTTATATGATATACTTATATAAATAATGCTCTTGAAATAAGTTAATCCTAGTGTCACCTTGTTGTGTCAATAAAGACATAATTTTGTTATGTAAATTTTATTTGTGTGTCTTAGTTTCTTGTCGTGTGATTGGTATTATTTTATTTATATAAATCATTAGGGGTTAGAAGAAGTCATCGACCTGGTGAAGTTGGCGAGTAATTGTTATATTAATCTTTAAGTATATTTGAGTGCCACAAAAGATAATCTTGTACGAGCTTCCTCCTTTTTCCTTTTCTCTCTACTTTAATACCATTAAAAACAACAAGCTTTTGTTATTTTCCACGGAGAAAGAGAATGAAAGATAGATATATATAATGAAGGTAATCTTGTAATTTATTATTACCTTGCTTTAATAATTAGTTGGTAGTGTCTATTAATTTTTTTTAGCAAGAATTCTTATACATCAATATATATATATATACGTTCATGTTAATCTGCGAGCAATTTTTACATAGTACTCATGTAACTTGAGTAAATAATTACATGCTTTAACATGGCCTGATTCTTATTAGTATTGAGTGCAGTATTTAAATTTTTTTAAGGTTACTTGTAGATACATATACTTATATAAAGATGAAAATTCTACGTGTGCTTTTTTTTGTATTTTGATTAAGGAGAATTAATTAAGCGTAAAAGCGTTTAATTAAAGATAAGTAAGACAGTGGTAGAAAAATAGAGAAAATGATGTGAAAAATTGTAACGATACAATTTTACGTGTTAGAAAATTATTACATCCTTGATAACTCAACCTGCAAGTAAACAGGTGTGGGTAGTTTTAATGACCATCACCACATGTTAGATAGCCAGTGTTTTCGACATAGGTGATACCGTCCATATAGTCAGAAACAGACAAAAAGATGGTACAGGTAATTCCAGCCATTCAGTCAGAAATATAAATAAACAATACTGAAAGTAATTAATTAGAAAGTTAGATCTTTGACACAGGTGATTCCAGTCATATTGTCAAATATAAAAGAAAGTAAGAGTACTTAATTTAACGTGAATAGTTGCAAACAAGGGTCGTATACGCTACAACTCAGCTTGCTAAATAACTCAGAATCACAGATCTGCAAGTACTTAAAGTGCAGAATTTAAATATTAGCACAATATATAGTTAGTTAGTTGATAAGCACCACAAATATATGGAACGTGAAAAATTTGTCTGAGGAGTAGTCAGTACCCCAAAATCTATGAAATTGGAATACAAATAATGAATTTTGTGATTAAATGAATCACAAAATTAGGTGTGAGATAAGAATATTAGATAGATAGAAATTGGAATATTGATGTGTGGAAAGAGTGAAATAAATATTGAAATTATTGGAGAAATAACAATAATAGAGTTTATATATTTTGGTAATAGTAACAAGGGAGTAATTTGGTGATACTGGACTTATGATTATGGCCTCAGGTTTGGGAAAAAAAAAATAAATGAACAAAGTGGAAGAGAAGTCAATGAACACTTCACGTGTGGGACTTTGGTGATACTGGACTTATGATTATTGCCTCAGGTTTGATAATATAGTAAGAAGAAAAGAAAAGTTAATGGTAGGATTATGAATATATAAGCTATGGCTATAAACAGAATAAAAGGAAAGGAAGAGAATATTGGTATTTGTTGGGAATATGTCCTAGAAAGCAGTTTCTTTTTTTGGCATTTTAAATAATGTTTACTGGATTTAAGTGTTATCTTTTTGTTGTTAATAAATTCCATATTATGTCCCAATTATATACATATGATGTTTATGTTTTCTATTATGCAAACGTCTAAAAGTTTTCATGACTAATAATGAGTAATAAAGAATTATTCGTGTGAAGTGTTCACATGTGGGAGACTGAATTCTTTATTTCATTATGTCTAAATTAAAAGTTC
>JXTC01000330.1:332410-354829 GCA_002914845.1 Trema orientale
AATGGTTACACACTCAACTCGAAATACTGATATCCTCCCGTAGGAGTTCTTGTTAGTAGAGTAGAGGACTAAATTAAATGGTAGTTAGAAATATGAGATATGAGATATTTGTCTTATTTTCTAAATGAAATTGTTTCAGTTTGACTTGTTAATTGCATGACTTCCTGTAGGAGGCTTGTAATTAATGGTAAGTTGAATAACTATGAATATTAGTGACAGTCTTAGGGATACTTCACTTGCATGTTGTAAATTTTATTTTACATTATGTTAATTATTCAAAATATTCATTACATGACGTTTGCTATTATATGGATTATTTATTTTCGTTCAAGTGGATATGTCCTTAAGTCCTTTACCCATTGTACTCACACACATAACTTGTATGGTTAGACTATGTTGTCTGGATTAATGTAACCTAAATTTAGTGCTTATGGCTGATACGTTATTAAGTTCTTACTCTTATATATTCGTCCACATTCACTGGTGAGACTAGTGAAGAAAAATAAAGCATATATGTAGCGAGAGAATTCCTAGATAATTCATTGATACATGTTGACATATGATGTTCAATATGTTACTACATGAAATTCAAGGAATTCAAACCACTATAATATTATGCTAAATCCCAATGAGATATCTAATGAACATCTTCACCAAGCTAAAGTAGCTAAAGTAGCTAAAGGTGAAACAAAATTGTTAGGGATACCTATACAATACTTGATTGGAAAGTAATAATAATTTATTGTTCATTAATTTATTTTAGTGGATGACTTAATGAATCTTGTATAGGATTCAAGAATCATTAACCGTGTTTGCATGTTTGTTGCAAAGGGTTCTAGGAAACTAAAGGGTTTTATCTAAATTAAGATCCATGAATTGATTTATGTTAGATCAATGATCCTGTTTATTTTGTTTTGTAAAGTTTCAAGAAAATTTTAAAATACCTATTCCGCTGCGTTCTTGATTTGTTTACAAAACTGCGGAAATCATTTTCGATAAAAAATTTTTTTGGAAATTTAGTTTCCGGAATTTCCATCAATATTCGGGAATGAAAGAAGGAGAGCTTACATTAATGAGCAAACAAATTGTACATCTGATCGCCCCTATTGCCAAGCTCATATATGCCTTATATAGGCAAGCTTTTAAACGGTGCATGCAAGTAGTATAAGCAGCTTTGAGAGTTCAAAACTTTTGGCTTGTTGACACCTTATCCACTAACGTGTCATCACAAAACTTGAAGTAATACAATTATATGACACATAACTAGAGAAGGTCTAATAAAAGCTTGACTCGTGGTCTAATTGTGTTACGACATGTGGCATGAAATTGGCAATTCTTCAATGAAAATTTGACACTTGTCTTGAAATGTCAAACTCCTTCTTTGTCCAATATAATTTTGACACGTTACATTTTCTTAATTAACTCCATATTTTATAATTATCACATAAATTGTGACTTAATATTATTAGTTAGTGACTAATTATAAAAATTGTCACACCCCAAAATAGTCTTATATTGTACTTCCTTATTTAATAGACTTTTGGACATATATATATTTAAGGCTTGTTCTTTTCGTAAGATGTTAAAATGATTTCATACTGATACCTTTTTCGTTTTTTATAAGTGGACTTACAGTCAACAACTAGAACTATATATGTGAATTAATTAATGTGACTATTTACCCTTGTAACTATATTAAAGAAATGATATCATGAAGTAATTACTTATCTTATATCAGGCAAAAACGTTTTATTTTGTAAACTGATTTCTTTGTATTTGTCATATTCCTAGAATAGTGATGTCTTCTTATTTTGCAACAGGTCCATTTCCTTGCTTCTGATAAATTATGTGATGATATTTATGTAAAATCTTGAGCATATTTATTTGACTATAAAACATATTTGTTGATTGTGTTTGCACAAAGGCTAATTATTTGGTAATTCTTACAGCAATATAAGCATTTTAGTCAGTAAATCTATTATTTGGAAAATATTACATACACGCATTTGTACCTTGAGCAGAAGAGCATTTCACGAGGAAAGACTTAGGAAGCTTGGAGGTGAGGTAAGTAAAGTATTCAACTACAACACAAGAATTATGTGTTATGTGGATGTCTATTATATTTTTATGTCCTGTATTCAGGTTATAAGCATGAACATTGACATTTCTATTTCTGTATACATGCTTGGCAATTTTATTATGGCATTATCATATATATCATGAGGCCATGCAAGTTTTACGAAAAAGTTTAAGAAGAGTGACAGATTTCTGAAATGCTTTAGTATAATTGTACAAAATTATGTTCATCACATAAACGTTGAGACTAGGAAATTTTCAGAAGGTTTTGTGTCACTGTTATGGGGAAGTGGGATATAAATTTACAGTTCAGGGTGGCAGCCCAAGGAGAGGGGCAAGTTTGACAGAATTTATCGAAAGATTTGCCACAATATTCCTCCTCTAAGTTATATAATAGATTACACTACAGACTCGGGCCGTCTTATCTCTTGAGCTTGACCGGGTAACGATGGAGTAAGGTTAGTAATGAGCCTCACTGTGGTAAGAGCCAGTCAGAGGAGAGCCCATGGGATACTATCAATTCAGGAAACCCTGCAGGAACAATGCCGAACCGGACAGTGTGCACAAGACAGAGGGAGCAAAAAGGAAAATATTTATACCAAAAAGTTTAAGCAAGCATGATCATGCATTTAACACATGTCATTGAGCAACATTACATACTTTACTTATTGAGCTCTAGCTCACAGTAGTCTTGTGTTGCAGGTAATGATTGAGGTGATTTGATGAACTTGTGAGCTAGAGTAGAAGCCCAAACTTGGTGTTGTACATATGGATATTTTGACCACATGTGGGGGCCCAGTTTGTGTATTTTTGGATGTTTTGTAGTTTCTCAATGGAGTTGTTTTCAGTTCTTTTTTTTTTTTTTTTGTTATCCTTATTTACCATCCTTCGTTTTGTAATACACGTATAAACTAATCCACACTAGGTTTGTAAGTAAAGTTTTCTATCCCAGAGTTTTAAAGAAAATAAATATTTCAAATTTGCCCGTACTTTCGGAAAAATAATTACTGGATTATTTTCCAAAAGTAACACCTTGTAAATAGAAAGTTAATTAATTTTCACTTGTAGTATGTGGATGAAAAGAAGGGCGTTACAGTTGAAAAATTGACTAATTTCTCATACACTTTCTATTTAAAAGTTTAAGAAAATATTGTCACGAGCTTTGAATATCTATCCTATAAGTTTTGAATTTTTAATTTTAGCATATACATGTCAAGTTTTATAAATTTAATGATATTTTGATAACTTAAGTCTCATTACTTTGTGTCAAACATTATCAAAAATTGTGTTTACTCAATTAATATTCTCCTAGACATTTTATCAAACACATAGTATGCTTCAATTGACCAAAATAAATGGAAAAAGACACTTAAAACCAAATCTTCAAATTACTAAGCCCAATCAAAGTACATTATAGTTCACAACTCTCAAAGGATTTGAAGAAAATTACCAAATTTCACAAAAATTAGCTCCGAGATTAAGATAGAAAATCAAGGTAGCTCTCGAATTAAACTATCTTCAAAACAATTTCAATGTAGAAAATCCTACACATTGAGCAAAAACACAAATTTATAAATGTATACAATGAATAAGAATTAAAATTACACACAAATAAATTAAAAATAAGAAAACTTAAATACAAAAAACCTCACCCATGCGAATAGAGGAACACAACTGAATCCATTTCTTCCGAAATCTCCAAAAACTAAGCTAAATGCGAGAATCAGCCAAAAAATTAGAATTAGACGGTGGAAAATGATGGAAAATCGTGCGAAATGGTGAGAAAGGGGCGGAGAGGAGAAGAGAGAGCCGCTGAAAGTGAACTGGAGACTGTTCACTTGGGGCTTGGTTTCGAGCCCTAAAAGACGAGAGAACAGACAACGGGTATGAGGAACCCGTCGTCTATTCTGGCCAAAATTTCGAGTGAAACTTGTGTTTCACTTAAGACACAAGGAGACATATTTTCAAAAAGTTTACGAAGAATAGACGATGGATATTATCCAAAACTATCGTCTATAGTCAACAATTCTTTTTTTAATTTTGAAAAACAAAATTTTATAAGAGAGGAGAATAGATGATAGTTTTACACTGTCATTTATAGTCAAGAATTTTTTTTAATAATGCGCATTTTTAAGCGCGCTTAAATCTTGAAATAACTTTGAAAAACTTTGTTAAAAAAAGGAAGAGAATAGATGACAGTTTAAAACTATCATCTATAGTCAACAAATTGTTTTTAATAATGCGCATTTTCAAGCGCTCTTATATCTTGAAATAATTTTGAAAAAAAAAAGAGGAGAATAGGCGACGGGTTTCTCAAATATCCATCGTCTATAGTGCTTTAGTACTCCAAAATGTCGCCCACATTTTAAAGGCAAATTTGTAGTATTGTAAGTGACTATAAATATGTAATGTAGTCAAAGCCACCTAAATTAGTGATAGTTACTATGCAATGTAGTTCGAGAACCCTAGAAAGGATACTGTAAATCCGAGCACCTTGAAGAAGGTACCATAAATCCATCAGCTGCGTAAGTGTAATGATGCAGGCAATGCCATATGGAAGACAGGAATTGAAATATGCATCATTTTCCAGAAAATCACAAAACAAACTATGTAGTGTTTTTAATCAAACCAAGTTTAGTTCTCAAAACTAAATTATCATTCATGTTGGAGTTTCTTGAATTTAGGCAGCATAATGACCATTTTTATCAAAAACCATAAAATCCAATTCCTAATAAAATAGTTCCAAAACAAGATATATGGCACACCAACCAGTGTAACGTGCCTCCGAGGTAATTCAATATCAAATCAGATTCAAAACTATATGTAAACACTTTTTTTTCCAAATCATTTCACAAAATTTCATATTTGTTCAAAATTTGTAAATTCATAATAAAACCAATTTTAATATCAAATAATCGAATATCTACCTTACCAAAATAGCAATACAACGCCATAGAGTATGCGTGGTGTCATTGGGCGATTGTTCAGAGGGTCCGAGTTCGTTTTCAAACCCTCGATTGCTCACTTTGAAATATCATTTTTCCTAATGGAGTTTCAAATTGAGAAACGGACAGCACCACTGAATTTCTAGTACCAAACTTATCTAGGTTAGATATATAACTTAACCAATGAACAAAACATTTATTGAGCACCAAGGATTCAAAAATATAATGAACACAAAAATCATGCATAATCCAATAAAATAAGTCACATACATCCTAGAAACTTCGTACCTCAGAAGCATTATTCGGTCTTGACCACATACTAACAGCTTTTATCTTTGTCGGATTCACTGAAATACCTTCACTAGAAACTATATGACCGAAAAATGCAACTTTTTCAAGCAAAATTCACAATTCTTAAACTTGCCATAAAGTTGATTTTCCTTCAACTTCTGCAACGTAAGTCTCAAGTGCTCCTCATGTTCATTTTTCGACCGTGAATAAACCAAGATGTCATCAATTAATACTATTACAAACTTATTTAGATAATTCTTGAACACTCTATTCATCATATCCATGAAGGCTGCTGGGGCATTAGTCAATCCGAATGGCATTACCAAGAATTCATAATGACCATAACGAGTCCGAAAGGCTATTTTTGGCACATCTTCTCCTCTAATTCTCAATTGATGGTATCTTGATTTTAAGTCAATTTTGGAAAATACAGCTGAAGCCTGTAATTGGTCAAATAAATCATCAATCCTAGGAAGTGGGTATTTATTCTTAATTGTCACTTTATTTAACTCTCTGTAATCAATACACATCCGCACTGTACCATCTTTCTTCTTGACAAACAAAACAGGAGCACCCCATGGTGAATAGCTAGGTCTAATGAACGTTTTATCTAAGAATTCCTGTAATTATGTCTTCAATTCTTTCAACTCTGTAGGTGCCATTCTATAAGGTGCCTTCGATATTGTGCAGTACCAGGTAATAATTCAATAACAAACTCAATTTCTCTGTCTGGTGGTAATCCTGGTAATTCATCCAGAAACACTTCTAAGAAATCCCTAACTATTGGTACATCTTCAGGTCTCAATTGCTGTTCGTTAGACGTATATATTACGTTACCTAAATACCCTGAATAACCATTGTCCAACAATTTCTTCGCCTTCAAAGTAGAAATGATAGGTAGACTAATTTTTGGTGGAGTGCCAATGAAAACAAATCGATCTTCTTCAGAAGGTTGGAATATTACTCTTTTCTTTCCACAGACAATAGTAGCATTATACTTGGAAAGCCAATCCATACCGAGTATTACCTCATATTCCTGCATTTCTAACATCACAAGATCCACAAATAGCTCTCTACCATCTATTTGTAATGGAATTCCTTTTAACCACTGATCTGAATATAATATTTCCCCTGATGGTAATGTTGTACTAAATACTTCTGGTAACTGATCAGGAAGTCTACCTAATCTCCTCACATATGTCATGGATGCAAATGAATATGTGGCACCAGAATCTATTAATGCATGTGTAGGTATGTCAGCAATAAGAATCTCACCTAAAACAACTGAAGGATCTGGGTCTGCATCAGCCTGAGTGAGTGCAAACATCCTGGCATTAGTCTTCCTAGGTTCTTCTTTTTTCTGCTTATTCTTCTACAGTGGGCACTCTCTTTTGAAATGACCTTCTTTACCACATTTAAAGCGAACTATAGTGTGAGCTCTGCACTCTCCAGGATGGTTCTTACTGCATTTTTCACATCGTGGCCACTGTTATCTCCTTTGCTGTCCACTCTATTGTCCACTGTTGAACCTCTTATTTTGTTCTAACCCACCTTGAAAAAATTGATCTCTTCGCTTATTGTCATTGAAACGATTTGTATTGGGCTGAAAATCTCTACCAGGAAAACTGGTAGAAGCTCTAGCTTTTAATATCTTCTCTTCTCGATATTCAGCTCGTAAAGCTTCTCTACAGCTTGTCCATATGAAATTGGCCCTGTAAGTCCCATGTCAACATCTCTAGTAAGCTCCGGCTTAAGTCCCTCCATAAAGCGAGTGACCCTCGTGATATCATTAGGAACAATGTCTGAAGCAAACCTTGCCAACTGATCGAATTTTCTCATATATTCAGCCACTGAAAGATTGCCCTGTTGTAACTTACTAAACTCATTCACCTTTGTGGCCAACACATCAGTATTGTAATATTTCTCGTTGAAAACAAATTAAAATTCAGTCCATGTCATCTGAGTAGTGTCTCTAGGTTGCCTAATCACGTCCTACCATATACGTGCATCTTTTGTTAACATATAAACAGCACAATAAACTTTCTCCATTTCATTAAGCTGCATAAAGTCAAAAATTATTTCCAACGAACATTTCCATTCTTTTGCATCGAGTGGATCTATAGTACCTTTAAATACTGGCGGGTGTTGTTTCCTAAATCGTTCATATAGTGGTTCTAGAGGGTGTAATGCAGCTGGGGCCTGCAGGGCTTCCTGAATTGATAGTATCTCATGGGCTCTCCTCCGACTGGCTCTTACCACAGTGGGGCTCGTTACTAACCTTACTCCATCATTATCCTGTCAAGCTCAAGAGATAAGGTGGCCCGAGTCTATAGTGTAATCTATTATATAACTTGGAAAGGGAATATTGTGGCAAATCTTTTGACAAATTCCGTCAAACTTGTCCCTCTCCTTGGGCTTCCACCCTGAACTGTAAATTTATATCCCGCTTCCCCATAATAGTGATACAAAACCTTCTGAAAATTTCCTAGTCTCAACGTTTATGTGATGAACATAATTTTGCACAATTATACTAAAGCATTTCAGAAATCTGTCACTCTTCTTAAACTTTTTCGTAAAACTTGCATGGCCTCATGATATATATGATAATTGCATAATAAAATTGCTAAGCATGTATACAGAAATAGAAATGTCAATGTTCATGCTTATAACCTGAATACAGAACATAAGAACATAACAGACATCCACATAACTGTTGCAGTTGAATACTTTACTTACCTCACCTCTAAGCTTCCTAAGTCTTTGCCCGTGAAATGCTCTTTTGCTCAAGGTACAAATGCGTGTACGTAATATTTTCCAAATAATAGATTTACTGACTAAAATGCTTATGTTGTTGTAAGAATTACCAAATAATTAGCCTTTGTGCAAACACAATCAGCAAACATATTTTATAGTCAAATAAATATGCTTAAGATTTTACATAAATATCATCATATAGTTTATCAGAAGCAAGGAAATGGTTCTGTCGAAAAATAAGAAGACATCACTATTCTAGGAATATGACAAATACAAATAAATCAGTTTACAAAATAAAACGTTTTTGCCTGATACAAGATAAGTAATTACTTCATGATATCATTTCTTTAATATAGTTACAAGGGTAAATAGTCACATTAATTAATTCACATATATAGTTCTAGTTGTTGACTGTAAGTCCACTTATAAAAAACGAAAAAGGTATCAGTATGAAATCATTTTAACATCTTACGAAAAGAACAAGCCTTAAATATATATATGTCCAAAAGTCTATTAAATAAGGAAGTACAATATAAGACCTTATGTACTAATTACACACGTAGAATTTTCATCTTTATATAGGCATATGTATCTATAAACAACCTTAAAAAAATTTAAATACTGCACTCAATACTAATAAGAATCAGGCCATGTTAAAGCATGTAATTATTTACTCAAGTTACATGAGTACTATGTAAAAACTGCTTGCAGATTAACATGAACGTATATATATATATATTGATGTATAAGAATTCTTGTTAAAAAAAATTAATAGACACTACCAACTAATTATTAAGGCAAGGTAATAAAAAATTAAAAGATTACCTTCATTATATATGTCTATCTTTCATTCTCTTTCTCCGTGGAAAACAAGAAAGCTTGTTGTTTTTAATGGTATTAAAGTAAAGAGAAAAGGAAAAAAGAGGAAGCTCGTAGAAGATTATCTTTTGTGGCACTCAAATATACTTAAAGATTAATATAACAATTACTCGCCGACTTCACCAGGTCGATGACTTCTTCTAACCCCTAATGATTTATATAAATAAAATAATACCAATCACACGACAAGAAACTAAGACACACAAATAGAATTTACTTAACAAAATTATGTCTTTATTGAGATTAACTTATTTCAAGAGCATTATTATATAAGTATATCATATAAATAACGGGGATCCAACCTTAATTTAAAAAAATTATAAGACATTTGAGAATTAAAAAGACTCGTTAAATATTATAAATAAAATAGTACAATACTCATGTTCCTTAAAAATTATTTACTTTGTTTCATATGCTAAAATAATTAATTTAACACACATCAAACTTGTACTAAAGAGCAAATCAAGAGCATTTCAATGCAAATAACAACAAAATACTTGAAAAACAGAAATTTAATAACCGTGATTTAATAATTTAAACACTCAAAATAATAAGCACAAGCACATGCACTTATGACAGCAATATCAAAACCAATGCAATCATGCTATTATTGGCTCTCTTAATTACGTGAGGAGCTGGATGTCATATCAACTATTCCTTTTAGGTTTGTAAATTATATAGTGATTTGATTGTGCTTGGTGATTTGAAACTTAAGTTCTATGTATCTTTGTGAAGGAGCACGGTCATTTAAACTTAACTTTGTATAGGACATGTTATGAATACGATGTGTTTAACAAAATGTCTAAGAGAATGTAAATAGAGTAAAATCAATATTTGGTGTATGTTTGAGGCAAAATAATGATATATAACTTATCCAAATGTCATTAAAGTTATAAAAATTGATACTTATATGTCAAAATTAAAAATTAAAAATTTATAGTATGAGGATATCATAGTTCATAAATATTTTATCCTTAACTTTTAAAGAGAAAGTATATGAAAAATTATTCTATTATTTCTTATAGGTTTATAAATTATATAGTGACTTGATTGTACCTTTGAAACTTGAGTTTTATGTATCTTTGTGAAGGACCTTGGTTAGGTTGTGCTACTTACATGGGTGAGCTATTTTTTATTATTTAAATTCTTATATTTTTAGAATATTTGTGTATGATTTGAATTATTATGGGTTGTATATGTTTTTAAATTGTATTTTTGCTCAACGTGTAGGTTATTGAGGATTTTCTTCCTTAATTTTGTTTGGATTTGCCTTTAATTCGGGAGCTAGCTTTTGTGAAATTAGGTAATTTTTCTTTAAATCCTTTGAGAAATGTGAACTATATTGTTATTTGATTGGGTTTAGTAATTTGGAGATTAGGTTTTATCTATCTTTTTAATTTGAATTGGTTAGTTGAAGCTTATGCATACTAGGTGTTTGACAAAATGCCTAGGAGAATATTAATAGAGTAATATCGTTTTTTGGTATATGTTTGATACAAAATAATGATACTTAAGTTATGAAAATGTTATTAGGCTTATAAAACTCGATACTTTTATGTGAAAATTAAAAATTCGAAAACTTATAGGATAATGATATGATAGCTCATGAATATTTTATCCTTAACTTTTAAAGAGAAAGTATATGAGAAATTAGTTCTATTCTTTATTATAGGTTTGTAAATTATATAGTGACTTGATTGTACTTTTGAAACTTGAGTTTTATGTATCTTTGTGAAGGAGCTTATTTGGGTTGTTCTACTTGCATGGGTGAGCTATTTTTTATTTTGTAAATTCTCATATTTTTAGAATATTTATGTATGATTTGAATTATTATGGGTTGTATATGTTTTCGAATTATATTTTTGCTCAGTGTGTAGGTTATTAAGGATTTTCTACCTTAATTTTGTTTGAATTTGTCTTTAATTCGGGAGCTAGCTTTCGTGAATTTAAGTAATTTTTCTTTAAATCCTTTGAGAAATATGAAATATATTGTTATTTGATTGGGCTTGGTGATTTGGGGATTAGGATTTATCTATCTTTTTAATTTGGACTGGTCAATTGAAGATTATGCATATTAGGTGTTTGACAAAATACTTAGGAGAATATTAATAGAATAAAATCATTTTTGGTATATATTTGACACAAAGTAATAATACTTAAGTTATCAAAATATCATTAGACTTATAAAACTTGATACTTTTATGTCAAAATTAAAAATTCAAAACTTATAGGATAATGATATGATAGCTCATGAACATTTTATCCTTAATTTTTAAAGAGAAAGTATATGAGAAATTAGTTCTATTATTTCTTATAAGTTCTTAAATTATATAGTGACTTGATTGTACCTTTGAAACTTGAGTTTTATGTATTTTTGTGAAGGAGCTTGGTTGGGTTATTCTACTTGCATGGATGAGCTATTTTTTATTATACAAATTCTGATATTTTTAGAATATTAATTGTATAATTTGAATTATTATGGGTTGTATATGTTTTCAAATTGTGTTTTTGCTCAATGTGTAGGTTATTGAAGATTTTTTTATCTTGATTTTGTTTAGATTTGCCTTTAATTCGGAAGTTAGTTTTTGTGAAATTAAGTAATGTTTCTTCAAATCCTCTAAGAAATGTGAACTATATTGTTATTTGATTGGGCTTGATAATTTGAAGATTAGAATTTATCTGTCTTTTTAATTTGATTGGTCAATTGAAGCTTATGCATACTAGGTATTTGACAAAATGTAGGGAGAATATTAATAGAGTAAAATCGTTTTTTGGTTATATGTTTGACACGAAGTATATATCGTTTAAAGACAAAGGGTATGAGAAAATAGTTCTATTATCTCTTATAGGTTTGTAAATTATATAGTGACTTGATTGTGCCTTTGAAACTTGAGTTTTATGTATCTTTGTGAAGGAGCTTGGTTGGGTTGTTCTATTTCCTATCTGATAACGGCAAAAGGTAGGTGAGATTATGATGAGAACGAACTCATTTGAGTGAGTTCGTCTTTAAAGAGAGAAAAGAAAGGTTTGGTTTTCCTTTTTTGGGTTGGAAAATATGATTAAAAGAGCTTATAAGTTTTGATTGGGCCATGCATATTCCAAACTTTTGATTATAGGAGAGCAAAAAGGAGAGAGTCATATTCCAACCTTTTGATTATATTAATTTAAAACTCCACTTAAGAGAAGTTGCACGGAGTTCATCCTTCCAATTTGTTAATCACAAATTATGCTCATCCTTCATATCTTTTTTGATTCATCATGAATTGAAAATTATACTTTGGGTGTACTTCGAAAGAGATTGCAAGGTTTATTGTCATTTTAATTGAATCACGGATATTGGCAATCCGTAGAAAAAACAAAAAAATTGAGCAAGTTTGTTTTTTCTCAAAAAAAAAAAAAACTACAGATGACGGTTTTTTGGCAAAATCGTCATCTATAGTCATCCCTGTCAACACTTATAGACGATGATTTTCTGACAAAACCATCGTCTATAACCCTATAAATCGCTACTGTCCCTCCAAATTCCATGTTTTATACGACAGTTACAACCCGTCGTCTTTTGTACAGAAGAATAGATCACACTAGTATAGACGACGGTTTTGTTGATGTCGTCTTTACCTTTAGATCACGGTTTAAAACTGTCATCTAATGAGGTATTTTGTAGTAGTGCTATTTGGGTGACTCAGACTATATTGCATACTTACGGTCATCAATTTAGGTAGCTCGAATTTGTCGTTGATTGCATTGCTAGTTATGTGCTTGACTTGAATAATATATATCTATTTTGAGATGTTGTTTTATAATAGTTTGGAATGTTTGAACCTTTGTACGATGATTTTAATTAGATTTCGGTAAAACTGTTTGAATATTTCACTGACCATGCAGGACTTTAGACGTAAGTATTTATGTTCTGATTAAAAACTTATAATTGAATCTCTACTGAGCAATCACATGCTTACCCCCTACTTCTCCCACTTTTAGGTGTTTGTTTATTTGAGGTAGTTACCCTAATGGCTAGACAAGCAGCTTGACTTGTACCAATAGTCCTATTCCTATTCCCTAGTGGGTGTCTATATCCTGTTTCATTTCCTTTCCTTGTCTAAATATTTAGCTAAGTTTAGTATATTTAACAAATGGATGTATGAGAATGATTTTACTACAAATTTGAGTACTTAAAAATATAAATAATTTTTTTTTAAACTATTTTGGACATTGGACTCATTTTACAAAAATGTATGATTTATCAACAAGTTTCCAAATAAATCAACTAGAATCCTTCTTAAACTTTAGTGGACTTTTTTTTAAGTAATTGAAATTAATGAGAGGTTTCTTGGTTATGAAATTTACAATAATTAGAGGACCAAAATTAAAATTTCATGTACTTAAAGCTGTGACTTTTAGTAATTTTAAGTGTAAATATAATTAAATAGTGAGTTTACAAAATTCTCCTAGCACAAAAAAGAGACAAAGTCGGAACGGTCTGATTTTCGTTGCGAAACATAGTCAATATATATATCTTATTTTTAATATTTTCACGAGTATATCACAAATATGACATTAATTTCACTATATAACGATCAGATTAAAACTCGGGGTATGCGAAACCTAACCCCTTAAAACAACTTAGTGTACTCAAATTCAAAAGGGGCTAAATCGAGTTGCGAGATTCTTACCACGAGCTTCCTCAAGTTGAAAAGAGTCGAAGAAGACTGATTGGAGGTTCTATGGTAGCAGGAATCATCGCCGACGACGTTTTCTCTACACAGCTTCAACTCATCGGTGCCACCGATGGAGGTGGCGACAAGACTCCAGCTTCCAGCTAGGGGCCTTCTCGGGGTTGATGAGGCATTCTGGGCGGTCAGCAGTGGTTGGGTCTCACCAAATGTGCAGCGATACGAAGGAGGTTGTAAGTGGCCATTTGAATGTTATAATTTTTTTAAAAAAACCCACGCACTCTCTCCTCCCTTCTCTTTCTCTCGTGCTCCTCGTCCAAGGGTGCTCAGACTTTTGGTCTCCCATATAGGTGACTATGACTTACAGATGACCTAGTTGGACACTTCAGATATGTCGCATGATTGCATTCATAGTTGTATGTTTACTTGGATAGATATGTACTTGTTTTGAGATCGTGTTTTACAATGGTTTGGAATGTATGAATCTCTGGATAATGATTATAAATAGATTTCTGTAAATTATTTTGCATGAACAACTAACCATGCAGGACCTTCAAAGTGAGTATATTTGTTTATTATTAAAACCTGTGATCAATTCTCTATTAGGCTTTTGCTCATCTCTCTTCTTCCCCTCAGGTGGTACTCAGTGTGATTTGGACAGAGAGACATAGAGTGAGGCGCTGAAGGCTTACTAGTATTGTTTATAATTTTATAAATTCCACTAGATTTATGGATTATGAATTTAAGTGGGAATTGGATTGGATTATAACTATGTAAGCTTATTTATGAGATTTGGATATGATTTGTATAACTTGTATCTATGTAAGGACATGAGATGGATGCTCGATGCATGATTATGGATGATTATCTTATTATTATCTATATTTAAAGAGTGACACTTAACTGTGGGTTTATTTCACCTAAATATTTTATAGAGGACATTTTGAAAAAATAAAAGTTTAAAAGCTTTTAGACTATTTTTAAACCTTAATTCCCCTATTTCTATTGTATGAAATATGTATTCTGCCATTGACCCCATCCTCAGGTTGTGACATTCATGAATTCATTTTTTTTTATAGTATACTGTAAATGTGAGCAATGTTCCTTTCATTTCATTAAATAAAAGGAGATTTCATTTTCATTTATCTTAAGAAAAAAGGTTTGTTTTCAAAATTTGCTCAAGTTGCTGTAAGAATGTGAAAAATGTACACAAGAGGATGAGGTAGCCATATGTGTAAAGAGTAGAGTTAGATAAGACTGTACTTTAAATGAAAAGAAAAAAAAAAAAGAAGGAAATTAATAGAAATCGAATAGTTACAGTGATAGCTATCAGAACTCGAAAAACTTCTCACAGGCATTTTCACAAACATCTTAACTACAGAATTTTTTATCAGAGATTAAAAATGAGTAACAAGTGAGCTATGTTACGTAAACTTATTAGCATATGACAGTAACACAAACAACCCCATATAAAGCAAACAAACCACAAAGTAGAACTGATCTCGGAAAAAAAAAAAGACACAAGTAGAATAGATAAACATGAAGGGAGAAGTACCACAAATGATTGTCACCCAAAAATTAGAGCCGAACAACAAATTGGGGGCTAAGTAAATCCTAAGTAAAAATCGCAAAATTAGGGTCAAGCAAATGCAATAAAAAAAAATTAAGGCAGAATCTTAAACGATTACAAACGTGAATCAAATCGTTAGAACCTTGAAGCCCTAAATCACAATCTGAGAGCAACACAATCAAATCATCACAATTGTCGAGGTTCAAATACAAATCACTACCGAGTATATGAGAGCTTCAGATGCGTATAGAGAGAGATAGACAAAGCCCTAAGAGACAGAGCGGCGGAGCGGCGACTGCGGCTAGTCCCGTTCTTCAGCTGTGCGTGAGAGAGACGAGAGAGAGAGTGGGTCGTCGGGAGGGAGAGAGAGAGAAGAGAGAGAGGGAATAAGACAGGGTCACGTGGCCCGCTTGATGGGGATCGTGTAATTTTTAAATATTGCATAACAGTCCCCCATTTTTCAAATTCCTTTCAAACTAGTCTCCGAAAATTGCAATTTAGTCCCTCCGTACGAAATTTTTGCAATTAAATTCTCCTAATATTTAATCAGAAAATTGGTAAAATTCCCAATTTATCCTCGAAAATTCCGATTTTACAAGGCTAGAGTATAAAATATAAATTAGAGACCATTTTTTAATATTTGCTACCGTATTGAATACAAATTGAACAGAAGATATAGGAAAACCAATTGTAATAGCACAGAGGTGTTCAAGAAATAGAAGAAAGAAAGAAAGAGAATTTACAAGTTGGGACAAAATAATTTGGTAGATGCAAAGATATAGGAAAGCCAATTGTAATAGTACACGCATGGCATACGATTACTAGTAGCTCACCTTTTAATAATTGGCTTGTTTCCCTGACCAATTGTCACCACCGATTAATTAATAGTTTCTGCACAACTGTGACGTGGAGTTATCGAAAGCTTCATTGCATTTCTTTCTTTTTCATGCATGGACAATATTCATTCACACGCCTTACATGTGCTTCAATTTTACCAAATAAGTTCAAAAACACAAATAAAGGTTGGAAATACCCCACAGTAGTATGTAGTTTTTTAATTCACACCTCAGACATCGCTTTCGATTCCTCATATTATCCTCGATCATTTCCTGAATTAATTTTTTTTCCCACCGAGTTTCAAATTGTCCGTCCGTACTTGAAGGCTATTTGATTTATATATCACCTGCCGGGTTTATTTGCTCTCATAACTCCACGTCAAACGTCAATTGACCAGTTTATAGAGAATTGTGAGCATGGCTTTCCTTAAATGCGTCTCTTTGTTTTTTGTCATTCTCATGTTTTGGCCAACACTCATACTCTCGTTAGACTCCTATACTCTCGGCTCAAATTTCCTAGATGAGGCCAACACATCGGAGGTGTTTGATTGGATGGTCGAAATCAGGAGGAAAATACACGAATATCCAGAATTGGCTTACGAGGAAGTTGAGACTAGTACGCTAATTAGGGAAAAATTAGATGAGCTGGACATTCCCTATACATACCCAATAGCAACAACCGGTCTCATAGGTAAGGTTGGGACTGGCAATGCGCCATTCGTTGCGCTTAGAGCAGATATGGACGCTCTACCAATTCAGGTGCCAATAATTTTAGTGGAATTCATGAATCTTAGTAGTTATACTATAATATTTCACTGAGCTTTAAAATGGTCCTTTCTGAAATATTGTACATGTTACAAATATAATGTATCGAGACTATATATAATTAGATCAGTTTTCTTCGTGAGCTAATAGTGAATTTTATGACTGATTGGATATTAATTTTGTTTCACTTGCAGGAAGAGGTGGAGTGGGAGCATAAGAGCAAAGTCGACGGTAAAATGCATGCTTGCGGACATGATGCCCATGTTGCTATACTTCTTGGTGCCGCCAAGATACTCAAAACACATGAGAGCGAGTTGCAAGTTTGTTTCTAGCTAATTTACACCTTTTTTTTTTTTTATCAATTTTCTAATATTTGTGGTTACTTAATTTTTGAAACAAATTAATTACAGTAAAAAGATAAAATAAAACAAAAACATGAAAGTAAGTAGTAAATTAGTTAAATTTTCTTCTTCTTCTTCTTTTCAATAGACATCGGGGTTACTAACCAAGCGTAATGGTGACTATCTGTCATGCGCATCTAATCTTGAGATCCAAAGTTCAAATCCATATGTGTTTGAAGAAAAAAATGATCAGTAATTGATTTCTAACAATACTTACAGGGTCGTTTCCTTTTTCAATAGTTCTAATTATAATGTCACATATGCAAATTAATTAATATTCGGGGACTATTTTGCTTGTGTTCCAACCGGCTGAGGAAGGGGGTGGTGGGGCTAAGAAAGTGTTGGATAGTGGACTTCTAGACAATGTTACGGCCATATTTGGGTTGCATGTAGCTCCTGGCTTATCCGTGGGCAAAGTTGCCTCAAGAGCTGGTGCATTTATGGCAGGGAGTGGCACTTTTGAGGCTGTAATAAATGGAAAAGGAGCTCATGCGGCCCTTCCTCATGAGTCCATAGATCCAGTAGTTAGTGCTGCTACTGTGATTATTAGCTTACAACATCTTATCTCCCGCGAAGCTGATCCAGCGGACTTGCAGGTACATTACTAATTAATTTTTCGCTTTAAAAGAGAGCGGGTTTGGCTTGACAGATTGTAGTTTTAATTAATAGGAAGAAAATTACAAAACTCTCTTGGGTTTGGGTAAAATACGTCATACAAGTTTCATAAATAAAGAAAATATTTAAATCTTGTTTAATTGGATCAATAAATAGATCATTTGTACAGACACTTAAATCTAAACAATATGTGATTTTGATCATTTAATAAAATTTTGTATTTTTTAAAAAATATTCTCATCCAAGCTTTTTTGATTTCATACCTGGCAGGACAAAAAAATTTCTTTTCCTCTCTTTTGCCACTTGTTAGATTCACAATATACATGTTCATCCTTACTTATTAGAACTTAAATATAATTATAAGGGAGTTCTAGTTTAGGAGGGGCGAAATCCATCCTACTATAGGAGTATTTTTTCAGCCATCAGATCATAATTGTAAGGTCTTTAACAATTTGTTTATTCTAAAAACACATATACAAAATCCAAAAAAAAAAAAAAGAGAGAGAAAAAGATAAATGTAGATAAACACAAATCAGTAAATCAAAAAAATTGATTCACTTCATGAACATAGATTATCGAAATAAATCCCTTTTCTTTTCTTTTGAATAAAAAACATGATTTTATAATTCTTCTTTTTTTTTCCGATAAATTCTTCATTTTTTTTTCTACTATCAGAAAGAACAAGATGCTTATCACAAGGTGAAGGTTGGGTCTGACGGAATGTAAGTCTAAACATCTTTGTAATTTTCTATCTGAGCACAGATCAAAAACGATTTTTTTTTTGGCTAAAAAATGAAATTCACTATCTAATAAAACCTTTAACGATAAAGCGAAAGGCATAATTTGCTGAGCCAAAAAAATAAAAAAAATTATATTTTTTAACTAATCAAAAATATCATTTGTATAAATGGTTTGTTATCTTTTTTTGCAATTAATGTTGTCAATAATTAACCATCAATAAATTAAAAGAGAACTTTCTGGAAAAAATTAAAAGTAGTTTTGGTTTTCATAGAATCTATAAACCATGAATACATTGAAATATCCATGAATATTGAAATATGCAACTCTCTTGGGGTGATATAAATGAAGCAATTAAAAAGAACATTTGATCTGCTTACTTTTAATTTATTTCTTTCTTTGTTCAATATATGAAGCGTTTTCTTTTCCAGTTTTTTTTTTCCTCCTCTTAAATAGATAATATCAAGTAGGATAAAGCCTATTATAAATATTGTAGTCCTTAATTTTTAACCAATAAAATCCATTAGAATCCACTCTTACTAATAGGAGGGATTTTACCCCTCCTACACTAGAATTTCCTTATAATTATATTTAAATTTTATCTTTTAAGGCTTACCACACCTATTGATAGGGTGCTTATCGGTTAGAATTCAACCAATTTTAGCCATATTCTATTCAATCTACTTACAGGTCAGTTTCGAAAATTACTACACAATCCAATCCAACCCAATCTAGTTTACCTATAAAAATTGAAATAATTAAATCCAAATATTAATTGGATAGGATCGGTTTTTATATTCGGTTATAGACCACTGTTTTGGGATCTTTTCCTAATATATTATATTTCAAGTTAAAAGGAAAAACAAAATCAAAACTCATACTATATAATAGGACTCTGGCCTTTTTTTCAAAATATTTCTGAGGAGAGATGATAAAGAAGAGAAAGAGATGAGTATATTATTTAGTTGAGTTAGGGTCTCTATGTAATCTACTGGAGTGAAGTCTATATTAAGATATACACAAGCCAAAAATACAAAAATATTTGAATATATTTAATATATATTGAATTGGTTTGGTTCTAATTAAATTTTGTACAATAAGATCTACCAATTGAATCAATCTAATTAAAATAAAAAATTTAATATTCAATCTAATCCATTATCAAAAATTAGATATCTAATTTTTGACATTTAGATTGGATGGAATTAGTAGGTCTGATTTGGATTTTGAGCACCCCTTCCTGTTGATACTTTAACAATGAGCATTTTAGAAGATCTATTTGAAAGCATTTTAAAAGATCCATTTGAAAAGGTGGAAAATATCTAAAACTTTGTTGTCTGCCATTACATGAGTACATTTTTGTCTTTTCATATAAAAGCATTTTGAAAGAAAAAGGTAATTAAATGAAAGAGGGAGAGAGCCTTTCAAAAAAATTAAAAAAAGAAAAAAAACAAAACAAACCAAAAAGAAGAAATTAAGAAAGAACGAAAGAAAGATGGAGACGGGAAAAAAAAAAAGCGAAATAGGACTAATTTAAAATATGGAGAGAGAAAAAAAAGTAGCAATGCAACCATCGTGATAATAATATAAAATCTCATAAGAAATCATAATATAAATTTATTTTAGAGGCTCATAATTAAACATTTGTTATCATAAAATTTTGCAGGTAGTAACAGTTGCACAACTCGAAGGGAGTGATGCATTCAATGTCATTCCAGATTCAGCTACACTTGGTGGGACTTTCCGTGCTTTTGAGGTCATCAACCAACTTAAGGATCGTATTCAAGAGGTAATTAATTTAGGGGTTGTTTTCAAACACCATATTTTCTACTGTTTTAATTAATTTTTAAGGTGAAGTGATTTGAGTGCAAAAATCTTCTCAATATATATGTTGTCAAAGAAGTCACCTTAACCCTCGACCTATTAAAAAAAAAGTTGAAATTAATCATCAACACAGAAAAATTGAGTATACATAATGTAAATTTAGCATTCTATAGTTTCAAAATGCTATATTTAGCACATATTTTGGTCCAAAATGATCTAATTTTGATTTTATTTTAAATAAATATTTGTTTATTATATACTATAGCAAACTGACCAATATGTTTGTTTATATACGAGTATAAAATATAATGTATCCAATATAAAAACTAATATACTTAGTATATAAATTAAAACTAGTACATAAGTATTATACAAAGTGAAAATACATATATAGTTGATGATTTAGCTATAAAAAAAGAGAAAAACGAATATTATTCAAAATAAAGTGTAAGAAAAGGACATCACTCTAATTTTCCACAAATTTTTTGGTTTGTACGCTCCGCTACATATAGGCCCAAGAAAATTTTGTTTCATATTTTAATATTATTCCGTTACAAAATTTCCTTTTCCTTTCATTAGCTATTATATTATTCTACTACCAAACTTATACCACTCATCCAGCTTGTACTCACCATGATGATAATATTTTATAGACCAAATTTTAGCATGTCCTATTCACAATATTAAATTTCGTATATGAAATAGTACTTCTAATATTTAAGCTATAGTTAGCATAAGATTAGAGATACTTTTTCTTTTCCCCCACGAATGCTAAAACTCGAAATTAGCAACCATATGAACATAGAATTGAAATGCTCATACCAAGCAAGCCTAAAGTAACTAAATATTTTTTTCCATTTCTTCTTCATTCAACAGGTTATAATAACGCAGGCAAATGTATCGAGATGCAATGCTACGGTCAATTTCTTTGAGGATGAGAAACCTTTATACCCTGCAGTCATAAATGACAACGCTTTACATGTTTACTTCAATACGATAGCAACTGCACTAGTTGGTGCTGAAAATGTTTCAGAGGCATCGATAGTAACAATGTCAGAGGATTTTGCTTTCTACCAAGAGGAACTACCAGGATACTTTTTCCAGCTTGGCATTATGAATGATACAGTTGGAGAAGTAGCAGTCCACACATCTACCTTCCAAATCGCTGAAGATGCATTTCCTTATGGTGCTGCGTTTCATGCTACATTAGCTGCTACTTATTTGTCTGATGTTCTTGGATCATCACAAGCCAAATCATATCGTGATGAACTCTAATTAATGATTTGTATGTGATGACACGTTTGGCAGACTTAATTATCGTTCTTCTTAATTTCTTTTGGCTTTTGCCATGTATGCACTATACGTACTATTTTGTAATTTTACTTTGCCCAGTCTCATAGTTTGGAAAATCTAGTTCAGTCTTTCTTAATGCGAATGTGGCTGTAGTATTTCAAGAGAAAATAAATAACTTTAGTGGATTTAATCATAATGTTCACTATCTTTGGATCTTATAAATTTAGGATTTCACGATGTGGAGTAATTACGAATTTAAACACTATCTACGTAGTTGGAATAAATTAATTATATGTTGAAACTGATACTTATGTCGTATGTGTGTATATATATTATTCAGATATGTTAACCTTTTAAGGTTTCCTCAAATTGAGACAATTTTCAGAAAATCAACAGGTCCTTTAACTTTTTTTTTGTTTTTATTTTTATTTATTTATTTATTTTAACTATCAACTGAACTTTACTCCTCAGAAGAAACTAATACATCCAACTTCACAATTTTCATGACCCAATTAGGACTAGATTTTAACCAAGTCCCCTAAACTCCTTTACAATAAGAGCAATTTTAGCTATACATGTAAAATCCCAAAAATTCTAAGGTTATATGAGTAATTTTGATTCAAGGGTATTTTGGTAATTTCAAAATTTTGATTTAATTAAATGAAAATCTGAAATAAATTAGTGGGGATGAATCTAGACAAGATTGAGTCTAGGTTCGTCGGGGCAAAAGTGAAAAAGAATTTAAAATCGGGGACTTGA